>LTDK01000186.1:0-16871 GCA_001642415.1 Nematocida ironsii
CCATCTGAGAAAGCAGTGAAAATAAGAGTGGTGAGAGTAGAGAGTGCACTGCACACTAGTTTAATAAATAAAAAGTATTTATTGTGCAAGAAGAGAAGAACACCAGATAAAGAAGGTATTATAACACAGAGCATGTCAAATACAGGTAGTACACAGTATAGAGGGAGAACAGGAGTACTAGACACAGAGGATAAGACACCTCAAGTAGTTCACAAAGGAGGCACTGTGAAAGCAGTAGATGTGTGAGAGTGACAGAGAGTGCGCTGTATACCTGCACAGACAGTTCATTGTGTGGGAGGGAAGGGGCAGTATCAGAAGGAATACAGGCATCAGACAGCAAGACAGGGGATGAAGGGGACTCACAGGGCACAGCAGGTGCATTATTGTCTGGGACAGAGTATATACAGTGTGATACGTGCAGTGCAGAGAAAGAAGTGTCAGTAGAAGAGGCATCCAGCACAGAGTGTCTGTCTATACACTGTGATACACCAAGAAACTCAGGGGAATAAATCAGGCAGTTATAGGAGCATATGGCATACTAGGCAGTGTTCATATGACAGGGCATAATACATGCACTGTAACCAGAAGTATCAAGAGACAGCAGATGAGTCTGTGTGCAGATCACAAGAAAGGGAGATAGTAGAAGTACTAGAGTGCATTACTAGAAAGCATCCAGACACACTGGGTGTGCATCTAGAGAGGTACAGTGGTGTACAGGTGATTGAATCCATTCTCATGCACTGGGACACAGTTGTATTTGAGTTACACACCACTCTACATACACAGGCAGCAGAGACAAGAATACTGCGAGAGGTAATGTAGGCATGCAGAGAGTATACATGCAGACAGGTATACGACTTCGTATGTATTGGGTCACTCTTTTGTATTTAGATGGGATGGCATACAACTCATTTATTATTCATGTGCTGTTCACTTATTATGTCTGAATATATCTGTCTCTTGTTTATTTGACAGTATGTTCGGGTTTGACTTCACGTTCTATAAAGATGCATTCAGTGAGTTCCGTATGTTCAGAGAAGTACACGGTCTGACAGTGACCAGGCCACACATCCGCACGAGCACACTCAATGCACTCAGTGACTCAGTGAGGTTGAAAGAGTTTCACACTCTAGAGGGGACAGTTTTAGTTACATACAGCACAGACAGTACAGACAGTACTAGTATTATTGCATTACTACCAAAGGCACTAGAAACACTGAAAGTAGCGAGGGTTGACAGAGAGTGGGCAGAGTGGGTACTGCATGCACACAGAGAGAACAAACTCGCTCATACACAAAAAGACCCCAATACACTCATTACTCTGACACATCACTGTTATACCATAATTAATCAAATGATCATGCGATCTATATAAAGCAGAAGAATAAATGAAAAATACAGAATGCAGAATACAGATAGAAAGAAAGATATAAAAATAAAGAAGTATATTCTAGGAGTACTAATAGTCACATTAACCATTCTTACCACTATAATCACACTCATGTACGTACTTAAATCAAAAGAAGAGCAGCAGAGCAAGGCCACACAGATCCTAGACCCATCTAAACAAGAGGCAGCGAACATCTCAAAAGAGACAGCGACAGAGAACCAAAACACAACCCAGACAGACACCAGGGTGCTTATACAGCCACTGCAAGAGCGCATAGCAAGTGACGAGGAGAGAATAATGCAGATAGAAGAAGAGATCAAAGCACTAAAAGAGATAATAAAAAAGCAAGAGATAGCCAGTGCACTGTTCATGGACAACGTGCAAAAGACAGACACGTTCATAGAAACCATAAATAGGGTTATAAGCGAGTCACAAAAGATACTACGTTCTCTTGTATTAGGGCATGGAGAATCCATCACTAAACTAAACAATTTAGTTTTCAGGGCCACTGGTGTGTCTTCCATTCAAAATCAGCCAGGAAAGAGAATGTCCGTGTTCAAAGACAGCCCGGAAGAGGAAGAGCAGCCATAGAATCTTGTCTTCTATTATGCATAGGCAATAAATAAAAAAAAGAAGAAAAAATAATGCAGTTATACAGAGAGTACATACAAGAACAAGAATAGAACAAGCGAGAAGATGTACTCATTTACCAGAGAAGTAATTACAACAGACAGCACACTTATTATACCGTATTTACTATCCAGCAGACAAGCAATATAAAAAGAGTGCCAGTATAATCAGAGCAAGCACACAGAGTGTACTACTGCCGCACTTCATGCAGTCAGCACAGACAGGAGTGATACTCACCACATGCCACTAGACAGTATGTCATATGTAATCATGTCATCATGTTATGTGTTAATTTATGTGTATGGTGTGTATGGTGTGTGTACTGGTGTATTAAGAATGAAATAGTACGTATAATAATACTTTTATAATTAAAATAAATTGTACATGGAATATAATAATAGTATACAAATTGTATTTATTTCTGTATTATAATACTAAAATAAAATAGAAATAAAATAGAAGAAATAGAATATAACCAGAGGAGTAGAACTAGACACACACAGACAGACAGATACAGTGTATGTGGTGTGAGAGGGGAGAGAAGACAGCAGACAGACACAGAGTGTGAGAGAAGGCAGAGAGAAGAGATTAAGCAGAAATAGGAGAGAGTGTGTATTAAGAGGGACAGAGTGGGGAGTAATATACCACAGACAGACACAATCACTCAGAGCACAGTACTCAGCACAGACATACAGGCAGACACACTCACTAACTTACACTCTCCCAGCCTTAAACAGGCACCCCTGTAATATAAAAAGTTTGCATGGGAAGCACCGAGTATAAAAAGAAGAAAGGGCGGGAAAAGAGAGAAGAGAGTAAAGAAGACAGAGTGTGTGTACAGATTAGTAGAGGTGTGGGAGAGTGTGTACAGGGCAGTATACACATGGCAGGTGGGCATAGTATATACAGTGTGTCAATGGAGTGCATGTGTGACAGGGCATCAGAGACAGGTGGAGGCAGTTGGTAGATGGGTGTGTGTGTGGTGTGTGTGTGGTGTGTGTGTGGTGTGTGTGTGGTGTGTGTAGAGTAATAAATAAAATATGAGTAAATTATAATTTTTAAATTAATAAATATTATCAGAGAGACGGAATAAGAGTAATTTATATGTATAATCAAAATTATAAGATATAATATATAAATATACCAGGAATATTCTGGATATGCCCATAGAAAAAGAACATAATACACATAGTGTAATAAATAATGATAGTATAAAATATATTACACATAGTGTAATAAATAATGATAATATTCGTTCTGTTGATCATATGGTAATTTGCTGTGATAACTTAAATAAGTTAAATATTGAAAATGTTCTCCCTAAGAATGTGAATATAAAACACATTGAGTTAAAAGTAATGAACAACACAAGAAATATTAAACCTATTAATAAGTGTAAATATATTACACATAGTGTAATAATTTATGTTAATATTCTTATATGTAGTATAGTATTAATTAGTATAATACTTTATACACATTATGGAATTAATTATAAAATAATAACTAAAGAAGATTTATTGAAGAATGCGTAATAAGTAATGATAATAGTACAGAATATATTACATATAGTATAATAAGTAGTATATATTACACATAGTATAATAAGTAGTATATATTACACATAGTATAATAAGTAGTATATATTACACATAGTATAATAAGTAGTATATATTACACATAGTATAATAAGTACTATAATATATTACATATAGTATAATAAGTACTATAATATATTAAATAGTTGTAGTGTTATAATATATTACACATAGTATAATAAGTATTATATATTACACAGTGTGTATTAAATAGTTGTTATATATTACTAATAATGTATTAAGTATTAAATTTATTGTTTTATTGTTTTTTTTTTGTTTTTTTGCTTTTTTTTTGTTTTTTTTGTTTTTTTATAAATTTAATTTTGAGTTATTTTTTTAGGAGCAATTTCATTATAATATATTATACTAATAAAGTTTAGTGTAAGTACAACTATAAGAATGCACCATATTATATTGGTGTTATTGGCATTGTTTATTCTATCCCAGATATTGTTTATTATACCCCAGATATTCTTTGCTCTATCCCTGATAATTCTTGCTCTGCCCCAGATATTATTTCTTTCTTCTTTTATTTCATCTATATGTTTTTTTGTTATTTCTTCTAGTTCCTTTCTTAGGCCTCCTTTTAGTTTTTCTAATCTTTCTCCCAATTCCTCTTTTTCTTCACTTTTTTTGATTTCCTCTTCTCTCTTTTCTCCTACTTGGCTTTCTCTAACTTCTGTGTCATTTCTTCTTATTTCTTTTTCTTCTTTATTTATTCCTTGTAGCATATCTACCAGTTCATTTAGTTCTCTTAGTTTATCAGCTACCTTTGCTTCTTGTATTTTCTTTTCACCTTCTGTTTCTTTCTTGACTAGTTCACTAATAGCAGGTTTCATCCCATTAAAATAGTTATTAATCACATTGTTAACAACTTTATCCTTGGTTTCTTTGTTCTTTATACTTTTTAATACTTCTGATTCTCTTATGTCTTTTGATACTGCTATCTCATCTGCAGTATATAACAGATCTAAATGTGTTATCATCTCAGCTAGTTTAGACTCTGTATCTATACTTGCACGTATGGACATATTATATACTAACCTGTGTATATTATATATAGAGTATGATCTAGTACCATTTTTACTATTATAAATAGATCCATATACAGACGCACTTATAAATTCACTAAGTTTAGCATGGTCAATTGACTCAAATGTCTCCATTATATCATTGTCTTCTTCACTTAGATGAGGAATATCCATACTTATTATATCTAATGCTCTCTGTAACTTAGAATACTTTTGGTCTTTTGTTAATTCCATTAGTTTCAGTATGGATTTTTCTGATTTTTCATTATTTACTGGTTCAGAATGAATTGTCCTGTAAGATTTTAGTGCTATTATATGGTTATTGCTTATTATGCTATAGAATAATTTTTTATTTATTATTCTTTCTGATAATTTCATAATTACTTCTATGATTGTCTTTGTATGGTTAAAGGAATTATTTACTGTTTTATCTATATTATTCTTATTATAATTAGTATCTATACTTATATATAGTAGATTATATGTTAAATTCAATAATTCAGTTGGTATTCTATCGAATATCATTTCTTCTTGGCTTTTTATGATTATTTTGTCTATTATTTCTTCATATGACTTCTCGTTCTTATTATTATTTAAAAACTTATTCTTTAGTATACTAAACATATTATTGTAAGAACGTTAGTATATTTATAGATATAAAATAATATGTACTAATATAGAAATATTAATAAAATATATTACACAATTAATAAAAAGTCATATAAAATATATTACATATAGTATAAAAAGTCAAAAAATATATTACACATAGTATAAAAAGTCATATAGAATATATTACACAATTAATAAAATATATTACACATAGTATAAAAAGTCATATAGAATATATTACACAATATACAATAAATAAAACATATTACACATAGTATAAAAAGTCATACACAATTAAAGCTGTTATATACGTATATAACATCATACAGAATATATTACACTATGTGTAATATATAATAGAATAATAGGAAATTAAAATATAAATTACTTATATGAATAAACCAACTGTAACAATACTTTATACACATATACCATTAAATTAGTACAACTTATTACACACTGTGTAATAAATAATGACAGTATGCCACTCTTAGTAATAATTTAATATAATAGTATATGTGTATAATATAATACTTATTACACATAGGTTATTAAATTAGTATAACTTATTACATAGTGTGTTTTAAATTTTACTTAAAAATAAAATTTCAGTTGTAGTGTCATACAACGTATTAAAAATAAAATGACGTATTTGAGTGGTCAATTAAAAATCATTAGATTTTAAAGACTGTTTTAGAGTAAATATGATTTGTACTGTGTTGTATACTAAGACTAATATTAGTATCGTAATACATGAGTTATCGGAATGTTTACAGAAACATGACAGTATAAATTAAATCAGAAAATATGTTTGACACAACATGACAACATAAATTAAATTGATCATACGGTCTATAAATACGTATACAATTTCAATAAACATTAAAGTATCTTAATGACTTTTTCTAAGAAATCAACTTACTGGACTGTCATTGGTATAAAGTAAATTCTGTGGTGAAAATAGTTTTTATTGCTAAATGCAGAGACTAAAAAATAAAAAAGTGCCTTTTATCCTTCAAGGTATAAAGTATATTATGCTGTGCACTGTAATAATCCATACAGTTCAAGGAAATTGCACCATGGAAGAATTAACAATAATTGTGACAAATCCATTTCTTAAAGTAAACACAAAAAACACAGAATTATCTAAAACCTACTGTATAAACCCAGATAGTGCACTTAATCTGGTGTTTGGATATATTCACCATAGACTTAAATATATATTTAATAAGAGGTTTTACTCATCCGAAATAGATATTCACTATAAAATACTACAAAAAAGATTAGAACTAGAACAAGTACAGAATTATATTGAAAGAGACGGTTATAAAGATACAGCAGAACAAAAATTAAATGAAACACCATTAGATACGTATTTATACAAATACCACAGGATATTCATAAAACTATTTCCATCGCATTATATGGGGCTGTCCATAAATTCCTCTGATTATAATACATTCACGTGGTTTCTTAAGCATAGGATGGTTTATAAGAAATCTTCTTATATTCTGGCAATATTACTGCTTTTATCTGAAGGATTAGATATACCTGTTATATTTACTAATAATAAGAATTCTACTGTGATTTTAGATGAAGTAATTGCTAATAATAAGATGTGCTTTAATATAAACACAATAATTATTTCTAAGAGCAGTCACTCATACGAGCAGATTAGTTTGCAATTATATGAACAAGAATTAAGAGAAATAATTGAATTTTTTATGAAGTACAAGAACACTTACTATACAAATAATAAGAATCTGTTTGGAGTGGGTTATTATGATGAGTTTAAGAGTGGAAGTATTCTTAACACGACAGTATTTCTGATACAATCGTATATATACATGTTTTTAAATACAGTAAGTGATATACAAAGATTCAATTATGCTGTATATGAAATATTATATAGTAATATTCTGAATATTCTTAAAATAAGAGAAAATAGTGATGATTGTTGGTTTCCCATGGGCACAGGGACTCCATAATCGCCTTTGAGTGCCATTGGTCTGGTAGCTATCATGTTGATAGATCCCAGTAATTTAATTTAATTGAGTTGTGACAGCTGCAAGGCAGTCACATTGATCGCAGAGGGAAACTATATAAGGACGACGGAAGATAAATAAATACACAGTTTTATGAGCAAATCCAGTTTACACTTTAGAGGACGAGAGAGAAAACAGCTAAATCAAGAAATATATAGAAGGCACACCTGAGTTTTATGTAAAAGACCAGTCCGTGCATGCTATTTATCTATATGTAAAGTCCTTAATAAATTTAAGAATATACAATGAAAATAATCAGAAGTTGCTAACAAGTCAGCTTAAAAGTATGTGGAAATTTACAAATGGCTGTTTTATTCAGCAAATAATAAGGTTTTTGAATTGATTGATATACTCTTAAATATAGAAAAATCCTATAATTTTAAAACTTATTTAAAATACTATAGAGATGAGCATTTTTTAACTAATGGAAATCCATACTTTATAGAAATCTATTTTAAAATTATAAATTTCAGAGAAAGAGTTTTAAATTTCAATGATACTCCTGATATAAATTATGACATAAATGAACTTAACCGCATGTCTAAAGACCTACAAAACTTAGCTGTTAATGCAATAGGAGCACTAGGTCTAACTATAGAAAACTTTGAAATTAACCTATAACTATAAAATGATCCTGAAATGAAAATAAAATAAAAAAATCAAATTAGTTAATAAAAAATATTTTAATTATCCCTAGAATGAAAAATAGTATGATCATAAAGCTACTAATGATGATGTACACAGTATGTGCAAGACTTGAGATTAGTGATATAAAGACAATAGGAGAAACAATAATTATTCAAGAAGAAAACTTATTAATACACCCAGATGGACCGCTTAATCCGCTTAGAGGATATATTATGCACAGAAGTGGGTATATGTATAACAAGCGATTTTATGCACCAGAAATAGATACTGAATACAGCTTAGACTTATATTGTAACAAGATATATGTAAATGATGATGCTCCAATTTGCAATTATACAAGAAAAGTAGTTTATGATACGATTTATGGTGATATTTATCAAGATAAAGACTATTACACACAATTCCATGCAAATTTAATTAAAATGTTCCCATCTGACGAAGGGATACTTTCTATTGCATCGGATGTATCAGATGAATTTACTTCATTCTTAATAAAAGATAAAGTACAGCCAGAGTGTATGTACATTCTGGCAGTTATTTTCCTTTTGTCTGAGAAAGTAGACATTCCTATCAAAATATACAACACGCATGAAGAATATCTACTTGTTCTAAAAACTGCAGATGGGACAAGCACATATATTAATCAGAAGAAATCCAGCAAAGATTTAGTAAATCTTATTAGATTTCTGAAAATGAATATAACCAATGCAAATGCAAATCCAAGCAATATAATAGAAATATTTATTGAACCAACTACATATGAGGAGTTCAAGACAGGACAATTTTTGAACAAACCGCAGTTTCTTGTCCAGTCGTACATATACGAGTTTATTGATACACCAGGCAAGTACATTGAGTTTATAAAGGCCGTGTACACTCTCTTGACTGAGCAGATTGAGGGCAATAAGTTTACACTAGAAAATATGGCAATACGTGATGAAGTGCTTGGAAAATATTTTATAAGAAGAAATGCACTTTGGGGTTTAAAAAATCATGCCGCTGTTATTTGCGATCTTAAGAAAACAATAGACGGGTATAGGAATTGTCCTTTTATTGATACAACAGAGCTACCAACATATACTCGAGTAAAAGCATATGACAGAGAAAATGACAAAGAAATAGATGATGATGCCCAAAAGTACATTAATCGTGTGGAAGTAACTATATTGGAACTGATGTGCTGTTTAATGTATGACCCAGAAACGAAAAAGTACAACACCGACCATCTAACAACCAAAAAAGAAACAGAACCACTAAAACAATTTTTTAAGAAATATCCAGTGCCAACAGAGAGTGTTAGCCGTGAGATGCATCAGGATTGGTGCAGAGTAATAGCAAGCTCAACAAATGATAAGATTCTGTATGCAAGAAAAGGAAAGAATCAATTGGAAACCGGTCTGTTAAACATGCTATATGTTATATCAGATATAACTGGAAACAAAGAAGAAGTGCTTAAAGAAATTGAAAATATGATAATTGCGCGTGATAGTAATGAAGCAGGTGAATCAATTGATATAGAAAACAATTTGTCTGTACTACTTAAGGCACTGGCAAAGGATAAGAATCTTGAAATAAGTTGTGACCATTTTAGAACAGAAGTGCGTGCAGATGAAACAATTGACTTTTTTGATGATTTTGATCTAGTTTACATAGATAAAATCGTATGTGGAAGGTTAACAGTACATATAGACGAAGTTCGTTCCAGATTAGATCTATTAGGAGATTCAATGTTGAATGAAAATAAACCAATTATTAAAGAGAAACTCACTGAAATCTGGAATGCATATGACAATTCGAATAATTATATAGAATGTATAATTAGGCATTACATTTCTGTAGAGTTAGCTAAAATACAAAGTGTTTGTGTATACGAGGAAGATCCTGTTAAAAGAATAATTTTAAATAGTATTAATACTGGTGGTTACAACAGTGTACTTAATATATTCTTATACGGAAGAATTGAATCGCTTGATTACAAAAAGTATATTGTTACACACTTCTTGATGTTATATGCCAACTCAGATAGAAATGACCTCTCACTAATCCGAATGACAAACAATATTATAGGATGTACCCACATGGAACACTTTTTTACAAGAAATAATCTATTACAAGGCTATTTCTTCAATCCAAACGCTAAAGAATATTATAAAAAAATTAACGAGGATATCTGGAGCCATGGTATTTCTATACACATTATTGATTCATTTAAACCATTATGCCAAGCATTATTTCGATCTACAGTTTCTGTAGAGAATATTTTTGCATACTGTTTTACTGAGTTAATGAAAACAGTAAGTGAGTCTAATTATTGGTATAAATTAATCAATGATCATAAGTCTATGATTAAGGATATACTTTATTATTTAGACCATACAACTAAACCTAAAATTAACACATTTTATGAGATAATGAATATTATTTGGTCATCACTTAATGGATTAGATAAGTATAAGCTAACAAATATCTACTTGGCTTGGTTTTTTAATATATTTTCATACGAGAATTTACAAGACAAAGGAGATTGTTTGTTATATTTATTCAATATTATAGATAATAATTATCTTATAATAGAAGATAAAGAAGATATTCGATGGAGTATTGAAAAAGAGTACCTCATATTTAATTATTTAGATACTAATAGAATTATATTATGTAATAATTATGAAAATACTGAAAAATACAATAAGATCGTACAGATATTTATTAATACTATAACATCTGAAAGTGAAACTAATTCATAAGGCTTATATTCTATGTTCATGCGGCAGGAGTTAAAACATTTCCGTAGGTTATAGAAATCCTAAATAACATAAATCCATAAATATATAATTATATTATATAATTATACTATTATAATTGGTATTTAAAAATAGAAATAAATTATATTTTTATTGAATTTAAAAATAAATTATTTACACTTTCTTTTATTTCAATAGAAAACAATTTAAATATTTTAGTATTTTAGAAAATTATATCTATTTGTTCTACAGTGCATAATAGCATTAGTTCATTAGGATTTGATTTATAGAAGTGTATATTTAGATAAGTGGTTTATTAGTATAAGGAATAAAGAATATCTGACAAAGTGTTCTGATGGCAATACACACATCTTTTATAATTTCGGGTTATAAGACAGTTGTAACAAGTTAGTGTAATTGACCACTGGAAGTAATGAGACATAACTTATAAAGTAAGTCATTAGAAAGGCACTCTACAATAAAATGATAGTACAAAAATAATGTGCTACAACATGAGTGATACTTATGCTACAGTCTATATGCTGACTCTTAGTTTTGGGGGATAATTCCAGAATATAGTTCTCCACATATATTTGAGCAGCTTCTTTCATAGAGTGTATAGTTAGAGGGTGATACACATACATCTTTTATACTCTATAAATGGTTCCTTTGTGAATTTAGAATAGTTGTAACAATTGAATATTATGAGTTGCAGAGCATGTTATATTTTATATTTCTTAAATATGCTTTATTGGAAATTCAGTATAAAATATGTATAACTAATTGCATAGTATAATAAATACAGTACAGACTGATTAAGTAGACATAAATTATTTAATCCATATACTGAAAAATCATTTGATTAGTCAGTTAAGAGAAAAACAATGACCAATCAGTTAAAAAACTCCTTTAAAATTAGAATATAAATATCAATAGAAAGATCATTAATTAGATGAAATTAGAAAATCTGAATAGGGTAATAAAAAATATTTTTATTCCCAGAATGCAAAACTGTATGATCATAAAACTGTTACTAATGATGTATATAGCACGTGCAAGGCTAGATATATATGATATAAAGACAATCGTAGAAAGAGTAGTTATTCAAAAAGATAACTTATTAATACACCCAGATGGACCGCTTAATCCGCTTAGAGGATATATTATGCACAGAAGTGGGTATATGTATAACAAGCGATTTTATGCACCAGAAATAGATACTGAATACAGCTTGAAAAAAAGCACAAAAATATCAGATGACGGCCACAGTCCAAGTTATGCATATACAAGAACACCTGTTAATGATATAGCATATGAAAACATTTATACAGATGCTGTAACAAATAATTATCTTATTAGGTTTCATAAACAGCTAATTAATATGTTTCCTTCTACAGATAAATCCCTTTCTATTACAGCAGGAAGGCCTGATGCGCTTTATTCTTTTCTGATAAAAGATGAAGTACGACCACAAAGTATGTACATTTTGGCAGCTTTTTTCCTTTTGTCTGAGCAAGTGGACATTCCCATTCTAACGGGAAAGAAAAAGGAAAAAGAAAGAAGACTTGTTCTAAAAAGTGTAGATGGAAAAAATACGTACATTAACCAGAGCCTAGTACTGTGTGAAGATGAAAAAGAACTGCCTCCCGAACAGGAAAATTATCACACAAACACTGTTGGATTTATTAACTTTCTAAAAGATTATGTAGAAATTCGTATTAAACAATTAGAGAAAAAAAGAGGATATATAGAACCAAGTACATATGAGCAGTTCATGACAGGAGGTTTTTTGAACACACCAAAGTTCCTTGTTCAGTCATATATATACGAATTTATTGATACACCAGACAGGTATATTGAGTTTGTAGAGGCTGTATACACTATCCTGACTGACCAGATAGAGAACAATCCGGCCGTTTCAAAAAAGAAAAAGCACATTTATAATGGCTTATTGAAGAATTACTTTATAAAGAAAGATGAACTACCATGTGAAGCTAATCATATAGACCATATTTTAAATCTTAGAAAAGCAAAAGACAGTTATAAAATATTACCTTTTAGTGATTCATCACAGCTACCAGCATATATTCAAGTAAAGGCATATGATAGAAAAAATGAAAAAGAAATAGATGATATAGCCCGAAAATATTCTAATTGTGTGGAAGTGGGTATATTAGGAATAGTTTGTTGTTTATTATACGACTTAAACAATAGAATATATACTACAGACCATTTGCCAAACAAAAAAGAAACAGAGCCATTGAAAAAATTCTTTGAAGATTATCCAAAACCAATGGAGAGTGCTAGTTATAATATGCAACAGGATTGGTGCAGAGTAGTAGCAGGATTAAACAATGATAAGATTGTTTACTTAAAGAAAAAAGGCAATGAGCTAGAAAGCAGTTTATTAAATGTTTTATACGTTATATCAGAAATAACTGGAAACAAAGAAGAAGTACTTAAAGAAATTAAACACATAGAAGACATGTGTAAACCTAAAAATTCATATGAAAAAGAATTTGATATAACCCAAAATCTAACTAATATATTCATAGAACTATCAAATAACAAGGATCTTGAAATAGATTCTAAAAAGTTTACAGTAGGTAAGAGAAAAAAAGATAAAAAGCATGATTTATTTGGAGAGTTTCATCTACTTTATATCTTTGAAGAAATAAAGGCAGAAATATCAATAAACATAGGAAACCACCATGTCAGATTAGATACAGTAGGTGATTTATTGCTTAAAAAACAAAAAACCATTATTAAAACAAAACTCACTGAAATACAGAATATTTATAGTAACTCAGAGAAGTATACAGCATGTACAATTAGACAGTACATAAATATAGAGTTAAATATAACCCGAAGTAACCCGAAATCACAAAGCTTCCTTCCATCTGAGCAAATTCAGGAAATTATTAGAAATAATCATGATAATATAAATAATATTTTCCTGCATGGAATGATTTTATCACTTAAGGAAAAAGCAGCTAGTGTTGGATACTTCTTAACTATATATCTGAAAAATCCACAGCCAAAAAACAATCCACTAGTTCGTTTTACTAATAATCTTATAGGAAGTGCTCTACTGGATGATTTAATGGAAAGAAAAAACATGCTAATTTATTGTATGTATAACAGTGATAGTAAAGATTATTATTCAAGAGTTAAAGAGTGCTGGGATGAGGTTTCTTTTTGTAGTGTAATTCATTTGGTCAAAACCATGAATAACACATTATTACAACCAACCCATTCCTATGACATTTCTTTAGAGTGTTTTATAAAAGCAATGAAAGCCATAGGCCAAACAGATGAGAAGTATAATATTAATAACTTTTCAAGTTTGTTTATTGCGGTTATAAAGAGTCTTTCCATGAAAACCGATGATCCAACTAAAACATTTTCTGAATTGCTAGACATCATATATGAATTAGTCATACAACCAGATGGTTCAAATATGTTTTATATCTGTTTAAAATGGGTGGTTGATGTAATAATAAGTAATGTAGATGACAAGAAAGATACTATAAATATTCTAATGGACCGTATAGATATAAATTATGCTTTAAACATGGATGACAGATGGGATAGGCAATTTATTTCACATTTCTATATTTTGAAGCATTTAATGAATAACAGAAGTTTATTATGTGATGAAAATGACTCAGAAAGTGTTAATAAGTACGATTTGATTATAGATAAAATAAGTAAATTCATAATCCCGAATAAAAAAGGATTTTTCCAGAGAGCCATAGAATCTATTATATGCAAATAATAGTGTGTAACAGTAAATGTGGTATTAGAGTGTTTAAGTAAACATAAATCAAAATCAACCAGAAATTGAATTAAATTGGTATTTTAGTGTATAACCCAAAATGCATTGAATTAAATAAAGATAAAGTATCTTAATACTATAATTTTAATAATCAAATATATCCATTATATAAGTATAATTAATATCTATGCTAATAGGTCAATTATTCTACCAATAATTATACGTTTATATAAATATGTAAATTTATATTACCCCTGTATAAATGATTGGATCTAGTCCATTTGAATTAACTATTGATAAATTAAGTATAGAAAAAGTATATAATAACGATAAGAATAAGTATAAGAATAATCCTAAAGAATTTCTATTAAATTGGATTTCTTGTATAAACAGAAGTATTACTGTTTCATCAGATATGCTTTCTAATGATGAAAAGAATACTGTACTGGAATTAGCAAAATTATACGTATATAAAGAAATAATAAGTAATAATGAACCTATCAGTGACACAGTACATAAATTACTCATAGATGAGAATACTTCAGAAGAATTCAAGAATTTAATTAGTGCGAAAGTGTACGATTTATATTTAAAATTAGAAAATATTCAATCTGTATACATAAATGTACAAGAATATTTCAAAAGGCATATTTCAGCAGAGTATATAAATATGTACATAAATTATATACAGGATAATTCAGAAATCAATCAGGATATTAATACAGACTTACAAGATATAAGTACATATTATTTAATGAACATAGAAGAGAGTGTATACGAACTATCTGATTTATACACAAAATCAGAGAATAACAAGGTTTTAATAGAGTGTGGTACAGAATATATCATAAAAAACCTATCCAGTATAAAGGAAGCATCTAATTATATAAGAAAAGCAGAATCAGAAGGTGTAGATATAAGTACAATTAATACTAACTTAATATCTATTATACCAAAAGAGTATTTAAAATTACTAAGCACAATAATAACCAATAATACATCTATTTATGAAGAAAGGAAATTAAGTTCATTCATTCACAATACGATGGAGAAAATCTTGAACATGGAAGAATTAACTGATCCAGAACAGAAATTATCACAATTAGATAATTTACAATATAATATGAGAAGTATAACAGATAATTTTTATATATCTCTATCTAATATTGTAAATGATTCAAACCCTTCTATTGTACAAGATATAATAGAATTAGTCAATACGTACTCAAATGATCAAATAAGTGAATTTAACAAATCCATTCAAGATACAGATAAAAAGACACAGGCACTCATTAAACATAAAAATCAGATGAGAGAAGAATTAATTAAGATACAATCAGATATACAGTATAATATACATAATAATACTAAATCAAATGAAATTAATGCAATTAAATCAGAAATATCTGAATTAAATAAATTAAAGGATATAATAAGTATATGTAAATCAAAATGGGAATCAGAAATAAGTATATTAAATAAGGAACTATCTGGGTTTAAAACAAATCCATCAAATATGTATACATCACAGACTAATTATATTATAAATAGTATTAAAGCGTATAAAAACAAAATAATCCAATCAAAATCGAATATATTCACTTTTTTATTCAAGCATGATGTTAGATATACAGATATTATTCAAGTAATAGTAATAATATTATTTATATGCTTATATATGTGTATAGTATACTTATTATTAAACAGTAAGGTATACACATAATTATAAAATAAAGTACATAACTTATTACACAATATATAATATATAATACTTATTACACACTGTATTAATAGTTTTAGTTATGTAATAATACTATTACTTATTACACAATATATAATATATAGTACTTATTACACATTGTATTAATAGTTTTAGTTATATTATAAGTTATAATTTTTTATACTATTAGTAATAAGTTATATTTAAATATTTTAATGCAGTCAATATTAAAGCAGGGAATAAAAGAAAGAACAAATAAAAATACAACACTAGCACTAATATTAGATAAACTACTTGCAATGAGTAGTTTCTTTATAATTTGGATAATTACAGCTTATGTCAGATGGAGATTCTACTTATCATTTATTGATACGTGAATATATTACACAATGTACATTAAATAATACTTATTACACATAGTCTATTATATTCTATTACTTATTACACATAATTTATTATAATACAATGTGTAATAAGTAATACTAAAATATAAAGTAAAAAGATGCTTTCACCAGGGCTCGAACCTGGGGCCTTCGGGTTATTAGTCCGATGCTCTAACCAACTGAGCTATGAAAGCACGAACTGACCTATAAGAAGACTTCAATAATATTACACAATATACCCAGATAGAATAACAGTATTACACAATATACCCAGATAGAATAACAGTATTACACA
>LTDK01000186.1:16921-99332 GCA_001642415.1 Nematocida ironsii
TATTACACAATATACCCAGATAGAATAACAGTATTACACAATATACCCAGATAGAATAACAGTATTACACATATACCCAGATAGAATAACAGTATTACACATATACACAGATAGAATAACAGTATTACACATATACACAGATAGAATAACAGTATTATTACTTATTACACATATTCTACTACTTATTACACATATAACATTATTTATTACACATATACTATTATATTCTATTACTTATTACACATATAACATTACTTATTACATATATATTATTATATTCTATTACTTATTACATATATAACATTACTTATTACACATAGTCTATTATGTTTTATTTTTTACACATATACTATTATGTTTTATTTTTTATATTTATGCTGGTCAGTTCCTCTGAGGAGTATGATACAACTAGTTCAGATATGGATTGGATAGATAGATTTGTAGATGGATTTACAGATCAAATAATTCTAAGAGTGGATCAATCATTCATTGATGACCCTTTCAATTTATTCGGTATCTCAGATATAATAAAGGGTTATGATAAAGCAATTAAAGCATTCAGAGGTGAAGATATTTACATACCACCAGAAATAAGCGTATCCCTGTACTATATGATACACCAAAGATATATCCTAACTAAAAAAGGATTAGATTCAATGCATACAGTAATAAGTTCAGGTGTATACGGAAAGTGTCCCAGAGTTATTTGTAATGGGTACCCTTTCTTACCAATTGGATTATCAGAAGTACCACATAAATCAAATGTTAAACTGTTCTGTAATAATTGTAAGGAAATATACGAACCAAGGAATGAGTTAAGCCAAGTGGATGGGTGTGCATTTGGGTCAACATTCCCGAATTTATTTATTTTAATGTATAAAAATTTATTCCCAAAGAAAAAACAAGAAAATCAAAAATATATTCCTAGAATATTTGGGTTTAAAGTGGTAAATTAATAAATAATTATGATACAATGTGTAATAAGTTATAACAAAAAGTATAAATAGAAAAAATATCAAAAAAAAAAAGAATATCAAACAGGATAAGAGAAGGATAAAGAGAAAGATAGGATAAGAGAAGGATAAGAAGAGGATGGTATAGGAGAAGAGAAGAGAAGGATAAGTAATATAGGATAAGTATATAATAGGTGTATATAGGATAAGTATAAGTAATAGTCAGTAATATATACATACACCATAATATATACATATACTATATATATACATACACCATAATATATACATACACCATAATATACACCTATACTATATACATATACTTATATACATATACTATATACTATATACATATACTTATATACATATACTATATATACACCTATCCTATATATACCTATCCTATATACATATACTATTATATATATCTATCATACATATACATCTATCATATATCCTATATACATATACCTATTGCTTATACATCTATCATATATATACCTATCCTATATACATATATACTTATACTATATACTTATATACTATATACATATACCTATTGCTTATACATCTATCATATATCCTATATACCTATACATACTTATACCTATTACTTATATCTATCATACTATTACATATCCTCATATCCTCATATACATTATCTTATTCTATCCTTATATACACTTATCCTATCCTCATACATTATCTTATACATTTATCTTATACTTATACATTTATATTATACATATACATTTATATTATACTGTGTTATATTTATTTAGTATACTTATTAAGTAAATTTATAGGGAGAGAGTACTTAATATGATCTGTTTTATCTAAATACTCATTCTTGAACTGAATGACTACTCCATTTATTACCTTCTCACCTAAATTACATAAGCAATATATTGCACCATAATGTGATTCTGGTGATTTAGTGCTGTCAGCCCATGTCTTTAATAAAGTGTTCAGTACACGTGGTGCAAGTGTAGTGTATGATAGTGAGTACGTATCATATATATACTTAATGGTGATGGATGCTCTTCTTCTGGCAGATAACCCTGGTGTATCCTCATCTGAATTATTTACTAATTCTTCTTCTGATGGATGCTTATGTATTATACCTATACTCTTACCAACAACACATGTAAGTAGAGATGGAAGCATTTGGTGCATGTACGGTTCAATGAATATCATCTTATTCATGATTAAACTCTCATATACACTTATAATATCTACTAAATAATCTCCATTCCTTAGATTCTTTAATATCTCCTCATTAAAGAAATGAACAAAGTATGGGATTAGTTGCTGAATACCACTCTCATTCTTAAGACAGTCAGATGCAAGTGTGACAGTCTCCTTGTCCTTAATGAACTGAACAATCTTCTCATAATATAATTGTAATTCCTTTGATAGAAGATGTTTCATGTGGTTTCTTATTTCAATATCCTCTTTCATGGCTGCTAGCGTATCTTCCTTTTTAATTTCTGGCATTCTCTCCATGGGAAGTGGATTCTGTGGTATCTGTGGTTGTACTCCTTCAATTGCTAGCCAGTGCTTGGATATAACAGGTTTATGTGGTATCTTTGGTAGGGGTGAGTTTAAAATCGATTCTAAATCTAATTCTTCATCTGGGACGTAATAAAGATTTGATCCTGGTATGGTTTTGAATACGAGTGAGTTGCTCGTGTTGTACCCTAATAATGGATCTATCTCCTTTGAGAGTAGGGCATAATTTACATCTTCAATGGAAAGTTTCGACCTTTTTGATGCCATCATGAACTTAGATGCTTCCTGTGCTAATTCTTTAAGTCTGTACTCTAAATCTTGTGCTAGTATTTTTAAGTCTTCATCTTCTATGTCTGGGATACCTTTTGACTGAGTGTACGCTTTAAGAGTCTCAATTGAGAATAGCATACGAAATAAAAAAATTCAGAGTTATTTCAAAAATGAAAGTGTAAAAAGTCATGACTAAAAATACGATTAAAATACAGTGTAATAAGAACAAGATTAATTACACAATATATAAAAAGTCTTAGTATACAGTATATAATAGTGTATAACAGGATATTTATGTAGTAATATAAATCTTTATTTAATGTAATGAGTACTGCAGTAATTGTAGAATGGCTTATTCCTTGTTAATATAACTAATTTGCAGTCTGGTGGAAATGGCTGCATCTCTGACCTCTTTTACTGATGATTCTGTCTTTGCAGAAATAAATTCAAATACCCACGGGGATTCTAAAGCAGAAATAACAGAAGAGTTCTGGTACGATCCACAAAGTATCCATAAATCAGAGAGAAGATAAAGAGACTTAATAATACAAGCAGAGTCAGTGGTTTCTTGTGCTATTATTTTAACTATTAAAAGCATCCTCTCAACAGAATTAATTACTTCAGTACTTCTACCATCTGATGCCTGTACTATACACGATAGGAGGACTAAAAGTGACTCACGCAGTGTAAGTATAAATCCACTATCACTCCCATCATCTTTCACTTTTATGGCACCCATGCAAATTTCCATTATCTCATTTAAGTACCTGTCGAACATCTTACCAACAGAAAGTGAAATATCTGAGAATGTAGAAATTGCTGTTGTTTTAGCCTCCCTCGGTAAATGCGGTGATATTACAGCACGTATTAATACGGGTACGATCTGATCGATATATGCACTGAACCCTAGCTGTATAGACATAGCCATTGACCCAATAAACATAATTAAACTAGTGGCAAATAATGAACTGTTCTGCTCCTTACCCTCCTCACAGCAAAACATTCGCATGTCCCTGATTATAAATGGGATTATCTCTTCTGTATAATTACCGAAATCAATTCCAATCCTATCAGCAAGTAAGCTTAGTGTTAAGTACGCTTCTGTATATAATGAGACTAATTTACTCCTGTGTATAATGAATATGCATATGGAAACTACCTCCTTGGATATATTTGATATTTGATCAGAGAAGCACGTACTTATACAGGCTTGTATTAAATTCATATAACAAGATATATTCTCCTCATTTAATTCTTGTTGCATTAACTCATTCTTTACTTTGGCTATTATCTCATTTAAGAAACCAATCACTTCATCATAGTACGTGGGTATTGCCGTCTTTATTACTTCAGCAATAGCAGAGGAGAGTGACACTTTCAGTGTAAATTGTGTCTCATGCAGACTGAAGAATGTTCTGACGAGTGAGTCTAAAATCATTGTAAAATTAGTGAATATAGCATGGTCTCTGTACGCATCTGATGTACTCTGTGATCGTACAGCACCTGCTATGCCCGTAAGTGTCCATGCAGCAGTCACGGACATTTCCGTGTTCATTGTGATGATTTTCATGATTCTCCTGATAATGTCATTCTCTAAGTGACATTGCTCTACAGCAACATATGCGTACTTGAAGAGTCTCTCAAGTAACCACATCCCAGTGTCTAATACAACAGGATTATCAGAACCCAGTGAGTGGAACACTAATGGGACAATCCTTTTAATTAACGGATTCAGTGGAGTGACTGTTTCTGTGTTTAGAATAGAACCAAGTACGATCATACCGGCTTCAAACTTAACCGTCTCCTGTGAAGTAATAAATGATTCAATCGCTGAAATAAGATTATGCGGGGCACTGAATGATTTACTGACTATATTGCCATTAACCCGCTCAGGAGCACAGTGTGCCACTAACCCAAGTAACCATGCAGATGCTTTATGAGGTACCCATTCTTCAGTCTGTTCCATATCACTGTTCATGGCAAGTATCATACACTGCCCTACAAGTGTAGAGAATACTTCACTGATTATTTCACCATCACTGTACATCTCATGCTCAGCAATTGCACCCCACATCTCAATTGCAGCAAGTATTTTATCCTCACTCTCTGAGTACATGTAATTCATGGCAATATTCCCGAATGCCAAACTTACATACTTGATCACTTTATTATAGTACATGAAAAGTGTCCCTGTATAACACCGTAATGCAAGACATGCCACATCCTCATCACTTGATCTGCACGCATTAAAAAGTGTCTCCATAACCAGAAGACATTCATTCTCTAT
The DNA here is from genome assembly GCA_001642415.1 of Nematocida ironsii. Taxonomy (NCBI): domain Eukaryota; kingdom Fungi; phylum Microsporidia; genus Nematocida; species Nematocida ironsii. The sequence continues at coordinate 21,947 of LTDK01000186.1, forward strand.
GCTAATATTATGACTGATAAATTCAAGGCATCTGTCTAAGTTCTTAAATGCACTTTTCTGAGTGCTTGGATTCTCTGAATTAGCTCCCTTTATGAGTACAGTAAGAATAAACCCAGATGAGTGCAGGATTAACCTCTCATCCATCCCAGTCGTATCCATGCATAAAATACCAATTGTCTCCATGATATTTATACGTACAATTTCTGAATCAGTACTAACACCAATTGAGGATAAGTCAGAGAATACTTCAGGCCATCTCTTACTGACTACTTCAATACGTGCTACAGCACCAAGACACTGCCCAAGTATCTCACCAATATTACCAGTACACCTTCCTAGACTTGATATTAACTTACCCTTTAACTCATCCCTCTCCTTCTCAGTGAGTGATGTCCATTTCATGTTCACCTCATGCCTCTTCTCCTCGGATTCCCATGAGAAAAGTGTCTTCAGTACAACTCCTGCTGTGACTGTGTCACCAATCGTACCAACAGATGGATCTACTAAAATATCTAATAGACTGTTTATTATACCAACAAAATTCCCTTGGGATTCATTAATAATATACTGCTCTGCTTCCTTCCTCTTCTTATTGTCCACACATTGAAGATTATTCAGTGAGTCAAGTACCCTCCTCAGCATAAAAAAAATAAAAACAGAACTGCCATATAACTTTATTATGCTTTATGCAGTGGTGTCAGTGTTATCACTGTTCTGACTGTTATCGGAAGCAAAGTCATCATCACTGTCATCATCACTCCCGTACTGACCAGAATCGGATCCATCCTCTCTGTCACCAAAACTAGACTCATTCCCATCTAATGTGGTTGAGTCTTCTTCTTGGTCTAAACTGTCCTCTTCTGTTACTGTGGTGGATGAGTTTAGGTCGTCTGATTGGTCTGAAAAATCATCATTATCTACTCCACTGGATTGGTCACTTGTATAATCCTCGGATACGTTATCTTCTGGTTCTTCACTCTTCCTTTTTACTGGTTTCGCATTTGAGCTTCCTTTTGAATGGCTGGTCATGAAATAATTATAAAATTTTTCAATTTATGAATTTTCATGATACGTTAATTTTATTTCCTTTTTGAGTATATAAGTAATTATACCTTATTTATAATTAATTATACGTTATTTATTATAATTATCCATAATTATAAGATTTTCCTATTTATTTTTTAATAACCCATGAATTATTCTGATAGGAGAATTAATAACCCGACTTAACCCGGAAATACTCCAAATAATTAGTGCAACCACCTCTATAAGAATACCAAGACTTATAACCCAAAATGAAATAATAAAACCAATAAAAAATAAAATTATAACCCGAAATTGGTCTAAAGACTTAATACACATTGTAGCATATATAAACACTAAAATATTCCCTATCCTGACTAAGTGCATATCCAGTAATAAATAACCAAAAATAATGAAAAATACTCCCGTTGTAATAAACGCATATTTTGGCTTTATAAGCTCATTAATTGTTACACTATGTATCATAAAAAATAATAAAATTTATTTTTAATTTTAGTCATAAACACTGCATAAATTATCAGGTTGTGCTAAATCAATGGCAATTCCTGCATTTGCATGTTTCTCATCATGGGCTGCTACAATTTTATCCCATTCAGATCGTGGCATGCATTTTTCGGGTTTAGTCGGGTTTTGTTGACTCAATTCTCTTTTAGGCCTATAATCACGTGAATATTCATTATAATCATAAGATGTACGTGATATATCAAATGGATCAGCTGAGAATTCGTCTGATTGTGGTATTTGTATTGATCGTGGTTTTAAATATGATTGGTCATAATTTATTACACTATGTTCATTATTTATTAACTTATTACGTAATGTGTCATTAGTTATGGTACCACAAAAGAATCTTTCTTCTTTTTTTTTATTACTTAATAGTATAAGACTTCCAAATATAAGTGTAATAAGTCCTGCTACTAATAATAACTTATTATGGTATGTGTTAAATGTTCTGATAAATATAATAAATAAATTATCCATTGTATTATTAATTGTATAAGGATGTTCATCACTTTCTGATATAGTACTATTATATACTGGTTTATTATGATTACTTATACTACTATGTGTATTATATACTGGTTTATTATGATTATTGTGTAATAAGTTATGTGATGTATTGTAATTTGAAATGTCATCCATTTCTACTGTGCTTACTTGTGCATATCCGCATTTAATCCTTATTATAGTTATTATTACTGGTATAAATATGAATAATAAACCTACTGCTACTAAACTAACTCCTATTATTGCTTTAATTGTGTGGTCACTTAATTTCATCAGGTATTAAAAAATTTAATGATTTATTTCTATATGTGGAAATAAATTATAAAAACCCGTTATTTTTTATACAATATGTATAAAATAGAAATATTTATTACACAATATGTATAAAATAATAATATTTATTACACAATATACTATAAGTTATTAATGAACATCTGAATTTAATATGTAAATTATATTAATTATTACACATTGTATATTAAATATTATTAATTGTTATGCATTATGTAATAAGTAGTATTAATTGTACATTGTATTAAAAGTATTATTATATTATGGTAATAGTGTAATAAGTATTATATTATGGTAATTGTGTAATAAGTATTATGTAAATTATATTGTATTAAAAGTATTATTATATTATGGTAATTGTGTAATAAATACTGTGTAAATTATGTTGTATTAAAAGTATTATTATATTATGGTAATAGTGTAATAAGTATTATGTAAATTATGTTGTATTAAAAGTATTATTATATTATGGTAATAGTGTAATAAGTATTATGTAAATTATATTGTATTAAATATTGTACATTGTGTAATAAATATTAATTATAGTGCATTGTGTAATAAGTATTATGTAAATTATGTTATATTAAATATTGTACATTGTGTAATAAATATTAATTATAGTGCATTGTGTAATAAGTGCTATTATGGTGTTAAAAATAAAATGTATGAAGGTTCTGACACAAATAAAGAATTATCTTATCTGCTCTTATCCTACACTAATTATTGTATGAGGGAATAGTCAATCCTAAATATTAATAAGAATACTGTCTTCCTCACATATTAAAAATATTACAAGGGTATAAAAATTAACTTAATTAAATAAAAAATGAAAGTGGCTTTGTCTGTGCATGTTCTGTATATGATATTATTGCTATTATCGGTACTAGTCCATATAATACAACCATTATATAACAAATACAGAATAATCCAGGATATGACAGAATTAAAGAATGAATATAATGATTATATACAGGAAATATTACAAGAAACACAGAAATTCAGAAATTTAAATATTGAAAAAATTAAAAAAATAAGAGAATTAGTGGTATACAGTGATATAATAGGGTGTAACAGGGTAAGAACACTATTTAAAAAGGAGTACTCTAATCAAAGTATTATAGTGAACTTTTTATATGATGAATTACTTAGAAAAATTAACAAGCCTAAAAAAGTATGGATAGTCTACTCAGTTGAGTGTAATTTAGGGATTGTATGTTCATTTTTATTGCCATGCGTATTGGTTATTCTTACTAATATTAAAGGACTTATTAAAACACACTCACTCAGACACTGTTTCATGCGGAGTATTTATGGTGTATAATAAGAAGAGTCATGGAAAAAGAAGAAAAAATGAATAACCCAGAGGAGAAAGTAATCCAGAAAATGACATTATCAAAAGAACATAAAAAAGCACTGAGTAATTTCAGAGAACAAGTCAGGTACAAGGATTATAAAGGATTAATTAAAACTCTGAAAATAATTGAAGAAGTCATTAGATACTCAGAGAAATACGTAATAGAAGAGAAGTATAAAGGAAAATATGAACTAATCCAGGAGAATATCTTATTATTAAAGAATATCCTGATTAGTGATATAAAATACAGTATAACAAATGATAAAGGATTAGATAAAAGTGCTGTACTACTCTCAACTATATTATCAGAGAAATACGTATCAGATGTACAGAGATCAGTTGTCACATGGATGTCAAATAATGTACAGATGAAGCATACGAAAGAAATACAAAAATTAGAGAAATTATCTGAGGTGAGTGAATATTTAAAACTACTCCTGAAGATAAAGGATGAAGTTGGTATAAAAACAGCACACCTCCCTATTTGGTGGAATATTTCTAAGGTTATTCTTTGTGATTTATCTGTGATATTAAAGAATAAACTTATAAGAGTGATTGATCGAGCTGAATTTTCATGTACAGATTATTTAGACGCATTAAAACAGTGCATGGAATTTGAATCTACTTACCTTGTTACATCCGGTAGAAAGAGAATCTCATCAGAAACAAATAATGAATTAGAAGGACTTAAATTATCTGAGAGATCACCTGTACACCTTAAATTACTTGATGATATTTCTACTGAATTACCCATGTGTAATGAAGAATTAGAATCAAATAGTCTTTCTCTGGCATTTATACCTTATATTCATATTTACATTGAAAATGAATTAAAGTGTTTAAAGAATGATAAGAGAATATTATTTGTTAATAATACAGTGGATAATAGTACATATGATATATACAGTGTACTTACACAGTCCTTATCAAAACTCACATATTTTAAATTTCCAAGTGTAGGATACGCATTCCTTACAACAGTGGATAAAACACTTGGGAATATTATTAGAAAGTCTTCATTCTCTAATGCAAAAGAGAATTTCATATCTGCAGTGGAAACCATTCATTATATCAATCAAATGACAAAGGAAATGCTTCTAAAATTACAGAAAACATTTAATATTTCATCGATTGATTCTCCACATACATTAAATGCACTTGATGATTTATCACAGAGAGTGTTTGCCTCTTATATGGTGACCATGCAAGAGAGATTGAGTTTTTTGAATAAGAAATCATTGAAAGAGTGTAGATTAGAGAATTATACAACACCATTCCTTACAGAATTAATTGTAGAAATAGAATTAATCTCATCTTGTTCATTTACACCACATGATTTTCTGATTAAAGAGTGGCTGGATATGCTTGGTGAATCGATTTTCTTAGTACTCTGTGATGTTAAATTCAATATTTCCCAGGCACAGCAGATTTTATACTTTATGAGTGCGATTGAAATCCCATTGAAAAGTACAATATCCGTGCAGTTAAACTTAGACATACAATATTCAATATTTGATAAGGCTAAATTATTCTTGAAATTATTCTTGCTGGACCCTTCTGCTCCAATAGAATTTATAGAGAACTTCTATAAAATGTCAAATGGAATTTTCGCATTCCATCAAGTACTCACAAAAATCCCAAAGAAACACCATAAAAACCTTATTACTGAGTTTAACAAGAACTCTTCCTTAAAAAATACAACATAAATAAACTGGATATGCACCGTATTCATTCTAGAACTTCTTTATTTTCATTAAATTTCAAATAGTGCTGAATTATTTATGTTCTGAAATAAAAGTACGTGCATCCATTGCAGCCATGCATCCAGTCCCTGCTAGTGCAATCATTTCTGTTTGGTTGTTAATTAAATTACCACATTTAAATATCATTTTACTATTAATGTTCCCTTCTACCCTCTCTAATACATCACCAGTTGATATAATAACTGTTTTTGCAAAGATTTCTTCATCTGTAAATATTCTTAAATATTCATCCTCTACCATTATCCTCTCTACAGGGGATTCACTCTCCTGAATTTCAAATTTTTTTAGTTGTTTATACGTGTTCATACGGAAATTCTCATAGTCCCCGGATAAGTACCCAACATACTTATTTACTCCTGTTACTTGACACTCCTCTGTGGGTGGGTTTATGTATAAAGTGTTGCTTTTAGACATTGCTGCATATATGGCAGCTGTCATTGCTGAGATATTCCTTCCTATTATAACAATATCAAACACTTTCATTACCAGAATTAAATTAGAAAAATATTCAAGTTAAATATGTTTTCAAGACTCTTCTCAAGAAGAAATGAATTACAGTGGACACTCAACCCTAAAAGGTACACAGAAAATAAAGCAGAGCATCATTCTGGGAAGATATTCTTGCCACAGATATGTTTGGTTACTTTAATATCTAAACAAGTAGATACACCGTACATATTTAAAATATCAGCAAATGACAACATATCCTACACACACGTGGGTGTACAGGAATTTATAGATGAACCGGATGAAGCTATACTGCCTAATTGGTTATACGATCAATTAGCACTGGATGGATCACCTGTTGAAATAACGTACGTATCACTGCCAAAAGGAGAGTTTATTAGACTACTACCACAGAGTAAAGACTTCCTGGAGATAGAAAACCCAAAGGCATCACTTGAGGATTCATTAAGAAATTACCAAGTGTTAAGTGAAGGGGATACGATATCTTTATACATAGAAAGTGAATTTAAACCTATTTTATTCACAGTTGCTGAAATAAAGCCAAAAGGACCTGGTATAAATATAATAGATACTGATTTAGAGGTAGATTTCCTTCCACCAACTGATTATATTGAAGATAAATTAGATGATTCTTCTTCTCTCATGAATATAACCGATAATGAGACAATTTCAATTAATGATCCATTTTTTACTAATACAACAAAAGCACTTGGAGTTGTTTTCAGAGAAGAATAAATAATGAATTACTTCATGTATACACTCTTATAATATACTTTATGGTATTTTTACATTTATTTACTAAACTAATTTATAGAATATAACGGTTTTTTATCAAAATTTTAATGAAAATAACTGATTATGCAGTTACTTTGTCTATAAATTCATTGTTTATGTCTAAATCCACTGTATATATCAATAAATCAAGTAATTTCTTGAATTTAATTGGATCTTCTTGCTCTAATAACATTGTTAATTTATACTCATTCCCTGCTTTAATCTGAGAATTTATAATCCTCTCTAAAAAGAACCACCGGTTCACTTTTTTATTAAGGGATGCTTTGATTATTTTTTCTGTTAGCCGCCTGGGAATATTTACACTGGGACTTAAACAGTCTATAATATTAGATAGAGATATACTGTTTTCTGTCATTACAGTATTAAATGGCTTCATTTTATTTCTGACTAATATATTGAAAATCTCTTTTAATTCCTTATCTGTTCCTTTGAAAATGTGTATGTTATATATAGAATGGTATATAAGATACAGAATTACTCCTATAAAGAATATTACTAAGGCTGAATCTATTGCTTTTTTAATAGTACTTTTTGTTCTCATTATTTTCTCCTAGATACTGGCCTATAAATACTGTACAATACACTTGTTATAGTGGTAAATAAACGTACCAATAATGTGATTGTAATGGATTCTGCTAAATATCTCTTAATTCTTATGAATAAACAAATGTGTAAACATGTCAATTTATTACTAATTGTACATTGTGTATAAAGTAATTATAATTAATAACACATTGTGTCAAATATTTTGTATAGTATCCAGAATATATTACACATAGAGTTAAAATAAATAAAACTTATTGGTAATTTACCATAAAGTACTGTTTATATTTATATTTCTTCAATTTCTATTTTCATACCACACGCACATATTCCTTGTTCTGAGAATTCGTGTGAGTGGGTGGTTTCTTGTTTTAGTCTTAATTTTGTGGTTTGTCTAAGTAAAGAAAGTTTCTTCTTAAGAGATTTCTCTTTTCTTTTTTTGAGTTTTTCCCTGCGAAGAGTCTTCTCCTCTTCTATGCATGGATACTTCCTCTGGGAAATTTCTTCTACTTCAGATTTTCTGTAGAGAATCATTGGTTTCCAGTCTTCATTCCGTGGATTTGATACTTTCATGTGATTTAGTCCTTTTACGTCTTCTTTGCTTAATAAATAGTCATTTATTGCAGTGGATTGTGTTATTAATTCAAGCTGTGTTTTGCACTCTTTGCAATAATTTACTTTAAATGCAGTGCGAATCGATTGGTCTACGCCATTACACAGACAAATATCACAGGAATATTCATCATATTGTATGGTTTGTTTGTTTTTTGTATTATCATATAATATATTCCTTTTTATGATTGTTGTTTGTATGTTATGTGGTGCATCTGTCATTCGCTGCTGTTTTCTTCTTTTAGTTTTTTTTCGGCCTAGTATGAGTATAAGTGTTAACACAGAATCCGTGATAATTATAGGGAGTGGACCAGCTGCATACTCTGCGTCTATTTATGCTTCTAAATATAAACCATTGATTCTGTCGGGAGATTACACTAGTTCTACACAATTCCCAGGGGGGCAGCTTACTACAACAACAGATGTAGATAATTACCCAGGATTTCCATCTGGTATAGCCGGGCCGGATTTGGCTAGCTTATTTAATAAACACGCACAGGAACATGCCCGTATTCGTGAATTATGGGTTAATTCTATTTCACAGGATGAGGGATACTTTATTCTGTCAACAAAAGAAGGGATATTCAGAAGTAAAGCTGTTATTATTGCGACAGGATCTGTTGCTAAAAAACTAAATGCGCCCGGTGTTGATAAGTATTGGCAGAGTGGAATCAGTGCATGTGCCACTTGTGATGGTTGGGCATTTTCATGTAGAGTGGTTGTGGTGATTGGTGGTGGTGATACAGCAATGGAAGAAGTTCAGTACCTCTCACAAATTGCAAGTAAAGTGATTTTAGTGCACAGATCAGAAACATTCCGTGCTAGACCGGATCTTTTGAGTAAAATAAGAAATCTGCCAAATGTAGAAATAATTACATGGAGTGTCCTTGTAGAAGCAAAAGGGGATGATACTTCTTTAAGTTCAGTTGTAATAAAAAATGTAAAGACAGAAGAAATCACAGAAGTGGTGACAGATGGATTGTTCTTTGCAATAGGACATGATCCATCCACTTCTTTTTTAAAGTCACTAGAACAAGAAACAGGAAAGAGAATATTAGCAAATGATAATTACGTATTAACAAATAAGAATTCTATGCAAACAGAAATAGAAGGACTCTACGCAGCAGGTGATGTACAAGATAATAAGTACAGACAGGCTATAACTGCTGCATACTCAGGAATGGTGGCAGGGCAGTCAGCAACTGAATGGTTAGATGGGAATAAATAAATTTCTATTTTTATTATTTTAAATATAAAAAACCCTTCATGCATTAGTAAAATATGAACAAGTTATAATTTATACTTATATTCAATTCTAATCAGAGATATCCTTAAACATAACAAAACAGTAAATATTGAATATAATTTAGGGTTATAATTAAAGAGATACCATTAAATAAACTAAAATAGTTAGTTTACTGTGTTACATGTACTATTTACTTAAGAATAATCATAAAATATATAATAAAATATGGAATTTTGGAATATATTGTTGTTTATATAACGTATTTTATATGTTTATGGTTTAAATATACGGATTATTGTACTTACAGATGTATTTAAGTACATATTCTGTTTCTGATTGGATTAATGTCATATTTCGTGTATTTTTATTCTTTTATGTGTTGTTTTTATGTATTTTTATGGATTTACAGGAAAGAGCTGTAATAGCGGCAGTTCAGCTTAAAACAGCTACGTATACAAAAGATAGACAGGCTGCATTAAAAGAAGCACTGGATATAGTTAATGAAGATAGTTTAATAGGAGGAACTGAATTTATAGATCCATTAATATCCCTTCTTATATGTAACACAGAGGCATACCCGCCAGAAGTACAAAGTATATTTAAGATTCTTATTAAGATATTCACAGAACAGAATGGAAGAGAATTCTCGAATATATTCCTGAGTAAAGTAAAAATTGAATTTATACTTAGACTAATTACTAGTAATATATCAGAAGAAGTAGAGGATGTAAGAAATACTGTTTTTATCCTGATTAAATACAATAAACCAGTAATAACCAAAGGAATAATAGAATTAAACCAAATTGGACAGTTAATAGAGAAATCTCTTATGGGGAATGAGATTGTACTGAATGTTCTAGTGGAAATAGGAAAGGATTCCATTACATTCAGAAAATTGCTTATTTTTAATGGGTTCATTGATGGACTGATGAAATTAGGATGTGGTAAGAATAGAACACTTGCTAGATGTGGGATTAAATCACTTGCTGAATTAATGAACAGAGACATATCAATTGTGAACTATTTCTTTGAAATGCGATGGAAAGAGTGGATGGAATTTGCTCTGAAAACTCATCCAGAGCATGCCTTAAAGGTTATCTATGCATTCTCTTCCTATCCAAAGTACACGAAGTATTTATCTGAGTTCTCTGAAATAATATTTTCTGGTCGGGATATGGCAGCACTTTACCTTCTGTCATTCACTGAAGGATCGGCTGAAAAATGGAGTTTTTTTTCTGAAGTGGATTATAATAAAAATTCAAATGCACGCTTCTGCCCGTGCAGGTTGAATTTCATTCTAGGAATTCATTCAAATTTAGCACAGAAAATACCAAAGAATATTGCCGCAGTAAGGATAGGTACACCAGAATATTTTGGAATAATTTCAAATTATTCAATAGTTATTGATGATGATGCAATGAATGAATTACTTAATGTACTGCCGAATCTTCCAACAATTTCACTCACAGATTCACTCCTAGTAATTAAAACTGCCATATGCATAGGTCTTAGAAATGGGTCACAGAGATTATTCTCACCAGATGTATTGCTAACCCTGCGAGAACACCTTCAGAATGACTTATTAATAGAAGACATTCGCATTCTTATTGGGTTCTGGTTGCTCCTGGCGTATACTAAAATCAGAAATACTCCTTCAGTGATTCACTCTATTTTCAATGATATTGAGGAGAGTGTACTGCCACTTGCAAAGAAACTGCTTACATCGCTTACACAGCCACTGTACAATAAATACTGTGAGGATAAAGAGTGTAACAGGTGCTATTTATTACAGATGAATGTACCAAATGTAATACCACATTCATTATCACTGCTTACACAATTAGTGTGGCTTCCTAATACGATGCACGCATTAGTTCTGTTCACATTTGCAGAGTTTTTAGACCGGCCAATATTACCACCTGTGCAGGCAGGACCAGCACATGTAGATACAGAGACTGTAGAAGCACCAACACCACAGGATGATCTAAGAGAGATTCCAAAGAGTAAAGACACAGATAAGTTCACTAATAATGATTCAGATGATGGAATATACGACTTATAATGCGCTAATAAATATTGAAGTATTTCCGGGTTATAACAGTTCATTTGGTTTATTTCTTTTACCGCTGATAGCACTAACTCGCCACAGTACATGTTGCATGCATTTATGGTCTAAGCGTATAAATACCCCCCTGTACACTAGTACTGCATATAGTACACTGGAAATTCTAACATTACTATGATTTATGAATTATTCTGGTTATAGGGGAATTAGCTCAGTGGTAGAGCGTGTGCTTCGCATGTACAAGGTCCCGAGTTCAATCCTTGGATTCTCCATTTTTAAGTTAGTAAATTATGTAGTGATTTATTTATTCTATGGCTACTGCTTTGTCCTCTGCGGGCTCTTCCCTTTTCTGATCCCTAATGATCTCCTCTAAAGACTCTTCCACATAATTAGATAAAACATTGCCCAAAACAGCCGCTCTCTTGACTTCCTCTGCATCTAACTCCAGAATCATTCCAGTGATCTTCTTTGCAAATTCCTCTTCATTAGCAAAACCTGCCTGGGATATCTTTTCTGTGTAGTTTGGTGCCAGAGACAGGATGAGCGTGTACAGCTGGTATCCTGCGGTGCAGCTATTGTCCTGTGCAGCAGGTGATGCATGTGCTTTTTTCTTTCCCTTTCCATTGGCAGGGTCGTATGCACCATTTCCTGCTGCCGTATTATAAATATTGTAAGTTGGTTTGCCTAGCTCTCTCAGCTTTTTGCACTTAAAGAATGCCACATCCAGTGTCTGTCCGCAGTATTCGCTCTTGTTTGCCAGTTCTACTGCCTTGGCTGCATCTTCTGCTTTCTGGTAGAATACGTATCCGTACGATCTGTTGTTCTTTGCGTCTGTTCCTAGCTTATACGTAACTATTGGCCCGTACTTGCTGAAGTATTTTACCACATCTTCTTCATTCAACTCTCCTGGCAGATTTGTAATGTAAATATTTCTTCTGCGCTCGTGCTCTGGTACCTGTGAAAAGTACTCTAACATCTCCTCTACTCTCTCATTCTTCAACTTGGCCCTCTGCACGTACAGATTCTCAGTTCCCTCAGGATACCCTGGGAATGGCTTGTCGTGTAGTGCTTCAATTGCAGCAGCTGCCATTTCGTGTGTCTGGTAGTTGGCAAACGCAAACCCTCGCATCTCGCCAGAATCTGTGCGCGGTGCCAGGAAGGAAGTAAGCTCTCCATACTCCTTCAGCTTTGCCTCAATCTCTTCCTCTGTTATTCCAGCAGGGAAGTTCTTAACATAAATATTCGTAAATATTTTGGCCACGTTCTCCCGCTTCTTTTCTCTTTTATCATTGGGTATGCACTGCGTGGCACACAGCTTCTTTCCATTAAGTACTATCTTGTTGATCATCTGGATGGCCACCTCTGCAACCTTTGGGTCCTTGTACTGGATATATCCAACACCAGTGCACTCAGATAGATTGTTTTTTACTACTTTACAGCTAAGAATAGGACCAAAGACAATAAATGTATCATATAACGTCTGATTGTCGGTTTCCTTTGGTAAATTTTTTATCACTATATTCCCCTCTCTGTTGCCCACTACACTCTCCTTATTGAATGGCATCACTCTTATCTGTGACCCGTGTAAATTGTAGAAATTAAATGTCTCTATTGCTATGGGAACTGATGACTCATCAAAGAATGTTACATATGCATAGCATTTGTCCTTTACTATTGATACTTCCTTTCTAAGAATGCTTATAGTATATATCTGTCCTACTTTTGAGAATATCTGGAATAATTCTGATTCTGTTGTGGCCATTGGAATGTCTCCAACATAAATAGTGTTCTGTTTACCAATCTGTCCTTCTTTTTTCTCTTTCTGTGTCTCTTGAATGTTCATTTTATTAAAAAAGAAAATTGCAAATTTATATTTTGAAATGTCTTGTATATTCTATCCTTAATATTCAATTAGATAAAATATCACTAAAACCCACCCCATCTCTTATTTATATCTCTGTAACTGTATAAATCACTTGTACGTTCTTGTTTTTATTCTAATTATTATTGTGTCTTATTTAAATTTTTAACTGCATTTATAATACATTGTGTATAAATAACCATTTCTTTTGCATATTGTATTATAAATAATGAATATGCTAAAATACTCATGCAGTACTGCTCTGATTATACCTTAACATATTTAATAAGTAATTATTCTTTATTGTAATTGAGTATCTAATCAATAAGTTGTATAATACTCTCTATACTCTCTTTTATTATACTAAACATACTTATTATTTTTTTAGTCTATATTATATTCTACTATGTGTAAATAATACTACTTATTATTACATATACACTCATAAATATTAAAAAAACATATGAGTATAAATAAGTATATCCATCCCTATCTTAAAAGACTGTATACAAACAATAAAACTAGCAAAACAACTGCTATTCTATTTGATATCTCTATCTGAGGAGAGTTTCTCCTCCTATAAAATGTCTGCTGAAAAGGACTCGGCCCGTAATTAAATGATCCATACGAAAACGTATAATTCGCACCACCCATGGCAGTATACCACTTCATAATGTGCTCTAAATCCTCCTGCGTAAATGTATTACCTGTCCTGTGCCCTCTTCTATACTCATGTGCTTGCGTATACTTTGTCTTTCCTTCTGTTAGGTCTTCATACGCATTCTGCAGTACAATAAATGCTTCAGATGCATTCGGATGGGAGTTTCTGTCTGGGTGTATCTTTACTGCTAATTTTTTGTAGCTCTTTCTTATTTCTTCCTTTGAACTCTCTTCTGAAACATTCAGTACTTTATAGCTGTCTTCTTTATGTTTCAGTATTCTCTTAATCTCATCCATTGCTAATGAAAATTATTTGCAAAATATTCGGGTTATATCCATAGAAGCAATAAATGTTTAATAGCCTGGACATAGAAAGCCTTATAACACAAGAATAAGTACAATGTAATAATAATATAGTAAATAGCAAATCAGATCATAATTTATTATCTAACCGAATAAGTCCATATCTCCTGAACTCTCTTCTTCAGATTCTTCTTTCTCTTCCTTCTTTTCTTCTACTGCCTGGGTAGATGTTGCTGCAGCTGCCTGTACTGATCCTCCAGTTGGGTTCTCAATAATAGACTGAATCTGTTCAGCTGATAATTTGCTGAATAGTTCTGCCAAGTAGGAGTCAACTGTTACTCCCAAATGGTCTGCTACTTTCTTAATGTTTTCTTCTGTTACTGTTGTTCCTACACTGTGTAGTAATAATGTTGTTAATACGCATAAATCTTTTTGTTCTATCATCCTCAGCAGTTTAACTTTTCTTAAGAGCTTTAAAGGCAGGGGGATAAAAATTTAAAACTTAAATAATTTCTGAAGTGCCAAAAAGAAAAAAATACAAAAATAGAAAATTCAGTATTAAGAAGAATCCGTTATACTGGAGTGTATATATAGTATTTTATTACCATATGTTGAATTACAGGTATAGTTGTATTTTTGTATTTATTATGATATATTCTGTATTTTAGGTTGTTTATACAATATAAATACTTATAATAGTATTAAAATATCTGAGCTAGTCATGATTTATTAAAAACAAATACTGTTTATGCATTACATACTCTCAATATTAGCTCTCCTCTTGGCTGTAACTTCTTATATGCCTGGGAGATGTCTTTGTCTCTTTGTATGTTTATTCAGTTACTTTTCTGTTTTCTTCTTTAATTATTTATGGGCATTCATGTAGTTATTTAGTATTACTCCTCTTTTGTTTAAGAACCTTTCTTCTTTGCTATTTTTCTTGCTTTCTAGAATTTATTCTTTTGCTGTTAATACTTGAATACCTTCATAGAATTGTACCTCTTTCTTTGTACATGAACGTATTTACAAAAGCACTATCTAACCCAAAATTTCTCACACATATTGCTTTTATTTATAATCTTTTTAGTCTCCAAAAATACTGGCATTTAATAATTTCCTTTATTATTGCTATTTTTTATGCTCAGCCCTGCCCTATAACCAATATTTTTTCTTTTTATTATCGTATTCTCTATACTCTTCATATCTCCACCGTTCATACAACTTACTGCTAATATATCTGATTGCTCTTATAACATCTTTTATGAAACTCTCTATTGAAATATTCATATTTCTTTTCCATTCCTGCCGCTTATACTCCTCCGTCTCCCAGACTCTTTCTCTTTCTTTTAGTCTCTGTATAACAGCTTTTAATTCTTCTATTATCTTTATTGATTGTTGGTTTTCTTTTATTTTCTTTTCTAGGATTATACTCTTTGATTTTGCCTCTTTATTGTTCTTTACTTCTTCATCCTTTAGCCTCGTTAATTCTTGATTCATTCTATTCATTAACACAGATACTTCTTTTTCTTTTTCTTGTCCTTCTGTTATTTCCACCCACACATCCATTAAATCTTCATTTTCTTTCACTTTTTTATACAATTGGTATATCTTCTCTTCTTCTTCCACTACATTTCCATATTTCCATTCGGTTTCACATATTTTAATGATTCTTTCCCATATTTTCATGGTTTTTATCCATTTAATCCCTTCAGAGATATCTCCACGTGAACTAGTCATAATTTATTAAAATTAAATATTATTTATACCTTATACTACCCATTAATAATGCTATAACCGATCTATTTGATGCAACCAGAAACAGTCACTTTATTTGTGTTATGTAATGTAAATAAAAATATAATAATTCCAATACTTAAAAAATAAAAGAACTTATTTATAATAGATAATAGTGTACACACACAGAAATGGAATTTAATGCCAACCACGCGAATCATATTAAAAAGAAATTTCAGTATTTTAGATTTATTGAAGAAAAAGTGCGTTTACAAGAATAATTTGAAGAAATTTCATGTAGTTGTAATTCTGTATGGAATAAATTCCCTATAGTGGCTGGTATGGGCTGGTTGTTCCCTCTTCCTCGCAAGTATAAACTCCTATTTATCATAGCTAAATTCTTTCTTTTATTAAATTCTAGAAACTCTTATATAGTTTCTTCCATCATTTATGATTGCTACAAGCGTATTCATATAACAAATAATGCACATACATATATTACTATCGCGCTAATTGCTTCATTGCTTCAAAAGACATAATGGCACCGTTTAGGCTTATATTGTCTCTGTATGCCTATAAAGAACCAACACTTAACAATAATATTGAAATACCATATAAACCCTATAGGAAGAGAGTATGTACAACTAAAAAATATACAGTATATAGTACACCAATATAATCAGCATATAAATTAGAAAATTACTATATTATAAAGAAATAAGTAATTAAGAGTAGAATATATACCATAATACTAATAAATATCTTAACTCTCATGTGTATACCATTAATATACATTATACCTAAGAATGGTATAAGAATACTAGTATACGAATAAAAATAGAATTATAAAATAATTATGTAATGTGCATTTTTTATCCTGTACTAGTAAAAGGAAAGTTTAATATCTTTTAGAGACATTGTATGATATAACCAATAATATTCAATATATAAGCTGTGTATCAAAATATAAATATTCAAGATTATTTGAACCATATACAATTAAAGAGTACTCTAATAAGAATATTATACTTCAGTAGATATACTGGTTTACTACATAAGTATATGTTACATATTTCATGTACATAACCAGAAATTTAAATTATAGAAGTGTATGAATTGTGTATACTCAGAAATTCTAAAATACCAATGAATCAGATCAAGTTTAGAGTAATAGTGAAATTAAGTATCAAATAACCTGAAATGTAAGGTTTTCTATTTAATGAGCAGATTGTTCACATTTAATAAAATAGCTAATTATAAGCATGTGCATTACTTATTACTCTATTAACATAATATAGTAAACATTGTGTATAAAAAAATATTATTTACACATTGTGTACTATTTATTATGCAAGTAATCAAGCAAGACTTTTTACCATATTAACCAAAACTTACTGGATTATTAATAGAAAGTTTTGTGTATAAATATAATGCACTTTAGAAATATTATATATTTTCCTATTTGGGTATGTTTTAACAGTTATTTATGTATATAATCAATAAAACGTATGTTCATATGATAATACAGCATTATACAATAATATTACTGTATGCTTTGAATATCCTGAAATTTTAATAGACTGTAATTGTAACTGTGACGTAGTGTTACAGTGTATTAGAATGTGTTTCATCAGGTGACTATAATAAATAAATAGGAAAGGAATAAAACATTCTTCTATCTAATAAACATGCAAATTCAAAGAAAGAATCCTACAGTAGATGAATATTGGAAAGGTATTTTAGATTATGTCACTACATCAGTGATTAGTAAAGACAATGCACTTCCACTGGCACGTATAAAGAGACTCATGAAAGTTGAACAAGAAGTTAGTAAGGTGGCAAATGAAGTTCCTCCGCTGTTCTCCAGACTAACAGAAATATTTATTGAGGAACTAACACTCCGGGCATGGCAGTACACAGAAAAAGGAAAACGAAGAATTCTTCAAAGGGGAGATATTTGTTCAGCAGCTAAATCCTCTGATGTCTTTGATTTTCTCATATACCTCATGCCAAAAGGGGCTGGCATAGTAGAACTGAATATGAATGCCCAGACTAAGTACCAGTAAAATATTTCTGGTATACATAAATGCCAAACAGTAACATTACTCATCACTTAATAAATCTATAATTAATAGGAATATAAATCAGTATATTATCTTGCTGTATGAAAAGGAAATGACTGTGCTGTACACTAACATATTCAGAATTATAAAAAGAGTATTCATTTGTTTATTATACTCTGTTACACTGTATATGACTATTTACATATATAGTGTAAATAAGTGTATTATACGTATTATTAGTATATTTAGACAGAATGTGTTTCTTGGTGTAAATTAGTCTATTTTACTGTTGGGCAGTATATAAATGAGTAAATTTATATGCGTACACAGGAATAAAATACAAAAATAAAAAATGAACACATTAGAAAATGTCTGAAATAAAAATTGTAAAAATAACTGAAATAACTAGTACAGATAGACCTAAACACTTGAATAGTTTATTTATGTTCCGGTCTATTTGGTATTTAGCCGGTCAATTGTCTTATTCTTTCTTTTCTTCATTTGAGACGTGACTATTCTCTTCTTCAGTGGTCTTTATAGTGTAGTACTTGTTAAGTATATTATCTGGGATTCTGTTCAGTAATTCCTTTGGGAATATTCTGAGCAGTCTCCATGCTAAATCAAGAGATTCAGAGATGGTTCTGTTTTCATCCTTTCTTTGGCTGATAAATTCCTTTTCGAAGTTTTCTACAAACTCAATCACTAGCTTATCCTCTGTTGATAAAGACTCCTCACCTACAACAGATTTCATGGCAAGTGCTTCTTTA
This sequence comes from Nematocida ironsii, assembly GCA_001642415.1. Taxonomy (NCBI): domain Eukaryota; kingdom Fungi; phylum Microsporidia; genus Nematocida; species Nematocida ironsii. The sequence goes on from LTDK01000186.1 coordinate 40,524, forward strand.
CCCACTGCGTATTTAGAGTACAGCTGACTGGATACATCGGAGTGGTCATCTCGTGTCATGTTCTCGCCAATTGCTGACTTCATAAGTCTAGATAAAGACGGCAAAACATTTATTGGAGGATATATCTGTCTGTTGTGAAGACTTCTATCGATGTATATTTGTCCCTCTGTAATATACCCTGTTAAGTCTGGTATGGGGTGGGTTATATCATCATTTGGCATAGTGAGAATGGGTATTTGTGTAATAGATCCATCTATACCAGCAATACGACCAGCTCTTTCATATATTGTTGATAGATCAGTGTACATGTACCCAGGATACCCTCTTCGTCCGGGAACTTCTTCTCTTGCTGCACTGACTTCTCTTAAAGCATCGGCATACGAACTCATGTCTGTCATAATCATTAGGACGTGCTTGCCTGTTGTGTAAGCAAGATACTCTGCTGCAGTAAGTGCAAATCGTGGTGTAATTATTCTTTCAATCGTTGGATCATTTGCCAAATTAAGATAAAGAATAGTTCTGTCTAATACACCACTCTGTTCAAACTCATTCCTAAAGAACTGCGCAGTCTCTGCGTTAACCCCCATTGCAGCAAATACAATTGAAAAGTTGTCTTTGCTCTTGTCAACCGTGCTCTTGTTATTAACAAGACCTGCTTGCCTGCATATCTGTGCAGCTACTTCATTGTGAGGAAGACCAGCCCCACTGAAGATAGGTATCTTCTGGCCACGCGCCACAGAGTTCATCACATCAATGGCGGATATTCCAGTTTGAACCATTTCTTCTGGATATATTCTGGCATACGGATTGATTGGCTGCCCTTGAATGTCTAAATAATCCTCTGCCACTATTTTTGGCCCTCCATCAATTGGTACTCCTATGCTGTTAAAAGTCCTTCCCAGTAAATCCTCTGACACTGCCATTTTCATTGTTTCTCCCGTGAACTCTGCACACGTATGCTTCGTATCTATCCCAGATGTCCCCTCAAACACTTGAATAATTGCCTTCTTCCCGCATACTTCTAAAACCTGCCCAGTCCTCCTGCTCCCGTCCGGAAGGGTTAAATGAACTATTTCTGAATATTTGGGTGACTTCACATTATCCATAATAACTAGCGGACCATTCACACTAGATACAGTTCTGTACGTAGTGGTGGGTGGTATGCATGAGTCATTTAGTGCTCTCACGTGCTCACTGAACACTTCATAATTATTCATTCTGAAAATATTTGTTTTGCTATTATAAAACTAAATACATCGCAGAAATTCCATGGAAATAATCCAAGATATAATAAAAATATACGTGTTAAGCAACATAAAAGTATAAATATACTTAATACACTGATATAATAATATCACCGCAGTACATTTACTATAGCCCTAATAATTATTACTACATAAAATATGCTTATAACTAGAATTAGTCTGTTTATACCTAGTATAATGAATATAACATAAAATACTATAAAATACTAAATTCATACACTGTTCACGATCCAACTCATAGTTAAGTCTTGGAGTACTTTATATGTTCAGAAGAACTCTCATTTTCACTGATTTTTTATATACTTGCTATAATGCATTTAATTTTAGTGTTAATGTATATTTGGATACAAGCCATTAAAAAATAAGTATAAACTGGAATACTGCGCTGTATTAAATTTTATTTATAGTCAGATTTTGTGGTTCGTTCTTTATAACCCAGAAATACTCCAGAAAATGTCTATTAATTATTATCTAATTTGTAAATAATTTATTTTATAATGAAAAAGTGCTTTGAAGAGCTTATGTGGGCAATTGAGGATAAAATAAAAGACAGTACAGTTGATATCACAAAGGAAATAATCCAATTAGAGCTGGCAGTTTTAAATGAGTTAAACAACAAAGAGTAAGAAGAAATAGACGTATAAAATGTTATTTATTTACTGTGTGACGATGCATCTCTTTGGTCTTTTATAGACTTAAGAATGCTTAGCACTTCTCCTACTTTGTATACAAAGTTGTTCTCATTAACATATTTAATAAGCGACCGCCATGTTGGATCTTGTTGTAATAAAGACATACTGCCTACTATTATTACAGTGTATCTGGCACGAGTCAGTGCCACATTCATTCGACGAATATCACTAAGAAATCCTATTCTTTTACTACGCACTGTTGATATAATTATGCAATCCTTTTCCTGTCCCTGGAATCCGTCTACTGTTGCTATGTCTATGTCTCTAATGTACTTTTTAAGTCTGGAAACCTGCCCTTTGTACGGACTGATTATTCCTACTGTGTCGTATGCCTTTACTGCTGCTCCATAGAACTGCAAAATCGTGGCGATCTCTTTTTTATTGTAGATGTCTTTGTCATCTGTCTTCTCCATTCCTTCTGCATCTATGAATGCGAATGGGAGGAGTGAGTTCACTGTAACACCATTTTTTAATTTGTCGTTGTAGAATTGCTGGCTTGCAAATTTAGAAATCATAGAATTCATTCTGTACTGCGTATCCAGGAGAAGTGGAGGGATTGAAGAAGAAAGCCGTTCAAAAAGAGTTAGAGTTAGTTCTTTTTCTTGTGAAATGATTGTTGGTGGTAATTGCATTGGATCTCCTACTAGAATAAGCTTGCTTGGTAATGCCCTTAAAGGTATCAATGTACTTGGCTCTGTGGCCTGGCATGCTTCATCAATTATTAAAATATCAAAGAAGTATTCTCTAAGAGAAGAAGACCCTGCCATGGACAGAGTGCAGAAAACCAGATTGGCGCGGCTTAGTTCACTCTTACTGTCCTGCCGTGTATAATCTCCTAAATTCTCACACCTTCTATCATACGCACTGATACTTCCAAAAATTGAAATATCTTTTGGGTCTATTGCATGTTGGGTTGGAGTGTTTTGTACGCTGATGTTCTGGACTAATGAAGGACTGGATAGAATATCCTCTTTGTATTCTTTAGGAAGGGGTATGTCATCTCTCTCTCCTGCTGTTCTGCTGCCGCCTGCACTGCCTATGCGAATCCATCTGCAATCAGGGATTCGTTTCCAAATATTACCGCTTTCTATAAGCATGTCAACAGCTGCATTGCTGGGTGCACATACTAAAACCCTACGCTTTTGCAGAAGGAAGCAGGCAATCATGCCTGATATTGTCTTGGTCTTTCCTGTACCCGGTGGCCCTTGTATTAAGCTTATGCCATTTTTGGGTAATAATGCATTATACACAGCTGCCTGCTGGCTTTTATTAAGCTGTGAATAGAATGCACTGATGATTGGGCATTCGTTTATCTCAGACGCTTTAAACCCGGGCATATTTAGAATAGAGTCTGGATGAGACTTTTCATTATACGCCTGTACACTTTTGGGTGTGCCTGTTACAGATCCATCTTTTTTATAGAATTTACAAGGATCAAGTATACTGCCTCTAATGACCAGTTTCTGCAATCTAATTAAAGCATCATATTCTCGCATAGTAGATGTAATGTTTGCCAGAAGCTGTATGCTAACCTTATGACATCGGCCCTGCTTTTCAAGAGACTTCATGCAAACCATTATCTCATACTGGCCCTCCTTTTCATACATGACTATGCCTGTGCTGTAGTTATTTTCATCTGCATTGTTAAGATTTACCACTCTAACAATATCATTTATCAGCAGTGACTGTTTGTGCCGAGTAAGAATCGCAAGTGTAGTTGTTCTGGTATCATCGTGTTTTCCCATCACAATACCATCGATTGGCTTTTTTGAAACAGACTCTGTAGTAATGCTAGATTCAATTGATGCGAGGGCTTCTTTAATTATTAGAGGAGAGTACGTTGAAAAGTAGTCTAAGAAGGTGCTGTACGCCGACTTAACCGATTGGTACTCTATCGGCGGCTCATTCCTTAGAAGAGCAATAATAAAATCTTTGTTTGTTTGTGTTTTTTCTCTAACCTCCTGGGGTGGCTTCTGCCACGTTATAATGTCCTGTGTTTGGGGAATTGCTGGGATATCTTTTGTAGTGTGCTCTATGACCTGCTCTTTCTTCTTTTCTAATATTTTCTCAGCCCTTTTAATTAGTCTTTTCATAGCCTCATCGTCTTTCAGGTTATTTTCTTTTTTAATTCTCTGGAAATCATTTACAACGGATTTTATCATGGTCTTGCTATCATGCGCAAGTATTAAATACTTATCAAACAAATTCTTTAAAAAGGTCATTTTAAGGTTGGTCTTTGATGCCATTCGCAAGTCTAGTTTACGTATCCACGTAAAGTCAATTTCTATTGTGTCACTAGCAATTTTATCCAGATGCAGTACAATATAGTTTATCTGTGAAAGAACACTATCTGTAATCGGCATCTGCACTAGCTCATAAAGCATGCGAAGAAGATCACACTCCTCTGATATATTTTCATGTGATAGTGCATCCCCTCTATCAGAATCAAATTTATTTATGGGGCTTTCTTTATCTACTCTCGTTACAATATAATTGTTAATGTACTTTTCAATCACACCACAGAGCCCAGTTATTCCGCCTGGCATTATCCCAGTGCATGCATAGAAATGACTGCACTCTTTAATTAGCTCTAGAAGAATTTCGATCTTTGCAGGCTCTGTTTGATCTGAGTACTTTTTATTAAGCAATGAGTCCATAATAACCCGATCCTTTTCCTTCAGCATTGATTTGTCTAGTTTATCTAGCCGGGTGCTAACCACTGCACTTAAATCATGCAAAACAGATACAACAGTGGCTGTTTTAGAACTATAATTCTTAAATGGCTTTGTGGTCACCCTAAAGAAGAACAGAGAAATAAATGCAGAAATAGCACAGTCCGAATAAACAGAAAGCCGATCCCTCCATAAAGAACAACTACATAATAAAATATTTTCTATCTCCGCCATAGTTAAGTTCTTGTATTCAGGTCTTTTCAAGCTCTCTGTCTCTTCTGTGCTGATGTTCAGTGTTTTTAATTTGTACGTGTTTATAAGATCTACTGTATCTATCACTAACGACCTAATCATACTCTTGTACTGATCTGCATACGCACGCCCTACTTCATACTCAGTCCGTGCTAGTATGTACTCTAATAAACCATTTTTAAATAATTCCAAAAGAGAAATTCCACTCCCTGCATGCATCCTAACCATAGACGTATATATTCTCTTCCTGATTGTTCGGTTTCTTGAGCTGTGCCCGCTTCTTAATATTAACAACTTTAACTCCTTTGGTATATCCAGCTTAATACTCAGCTCAAGCATCTCCCATGTGGTGAAAAGAAGAATTAACTTTATCTCAGATGTCTCCTGCCGGTTTTTGGCTAAAAACTGGTCCAGCGGCATCCTTGTTAGCTCCTGGAGAACCCTACTGATTAAGTGCAAGCACAATTTGTTTTTTCTTTTTACTTCTCCAGTTATCGTTACTTCCCCAGCCGTTAGAACCTTATATATGTTGAATTTTATGGAAATATCATCAGAGAGATTATTATTAATTTTTGCTTCAAGCAGGGCATAGTGCGGATGTACAAGTGCCCCGCCCAGAACAACAAAAATAAACAATGACTTTAAAAAGTTCCTTTCCTTGTACTTAGACATATCCCGCAGTATTTCTTCATGTATTTTGTAAAAGAATGTTCCCCCAGTGACCATCCCAGTCAAATAATTTGGAGTGGTGTATAACTCACATATATTTATAATACACCACTCCTTAAGCACTTCCTCCCCTGAAAAAAGGAATATTATTGGGATTAGTGGCGTGGGTGGAACCAGCCGAATAAGCTTGTTTTTTTCTATGAAAGTGCGAAGAGGCGTTCTAAGAAGAGAATTGTCCCTAACTAGCTCCATCCACATATACTCTGCTAGCTCTAAAAATGAGTCAGTCGAGCCATGTGTTAGTCCCTGCCTAATCTTTTCAATTTCCAGTGGAATATCCATGCCAACTAACTGTGAAAAGTCTTCAGTCATCCTGTATCTTCGAATCTTCTTAAGAGTCTCATTCGAGTGATCTACTTTCTGTATGTCTTTACATAATGGATCTGGCATAAATAAAAATTCTGCAATTTTCAGTACTTAAAGCTTAGATGCCTGTAGAACCGGTCTAAACCATTCGAAATACATGTAAATAGAAGAAGCACGCAATTAACACAGAACAATAGAATTAGTAAGTAAATAAGGTATTTTGCTATTATATAACACACAAATAATAAAATATCTTATATTATACTACATATGCATACTATTCTGTGTATGTTATTAGATACAGTATTAATTAGATCTTACTGCATAATTATCCAAATTACTCTTAAATCCAACCCGAATTGACCCTAAATAGAATATTCTAGATCAATATTCTAATTAATCCATGAGTATTAAATTTACTATACACACAGAAACATTCAAAATTATTTTTTGGATTTTGGGTTATATCGGGTTATTTATGATATTTTTATTCTCTGAGTATTTCTTCTTTATTCAATTGTGATAAGTCCTAGGGTATCAAAAATAAAAATTATTTGTCTCTATGACTAAAACTAAGTAATCTATGTGTAATACGTAATTTGTTGTTTTATTTATAATACACTGTGGTAATAATACTGAGATAACTAGAATTATTCTTATAATTAAACATTATACACAAGATACTATGCAATAGTATACATTTAATTTATCCAGGATTCTAAATATTTACTTGGTAGTAAGTCCTTTATGGTTTCTAGATCCTTTTCATCTAAAACATCCTCTATGCTTTCTATTCCTACATCAGCTGGCTCTCTTATCTCATCTAAATCCTTTGGAATCTCTTGGCATATCTCTTTGAAATTGTTTCTTTTTTCTAAAAGATCTTCTAACTCCTGGCAATAATTCGTGTCATCCTCTTTCTTCTTTTTCTTTTTTAATTTTTTAAATAAATTCTCAATGTTGCTGTCTATCTTGTCTAATAAAGACTGATAGAATATGTGACTTAAATAAACTGACCTGTTGTTCAGTATTTTGCTTTTATTTGCTCTGTTCATTTCTTCTACTTTTTTTAATATTTCAAAATAATTAACGGTTTCTTCATTATTTTTTGTTGGTGACTCTTCTAGTATACTGCTTAAAATAGTTGTTAGACCGTCATTTATACTCTGTGGATGTTCAAATTTGTTGTTTATCCTTCTGCTCCTTTTCTCTTCATCTGTTACTTCTATTGTAGATAAGTCTACTGTGTCAATAAGTGATCCTATTAAATTGTTTAGAAGTGTTTTGTTCTTTTTTGTTGTTTTTAATTTTTTGTGCTTTATTTCTTCTGTTAGTGGTTCACTGATTGCCTCAAGTAGATTATAGGTGTCATCTGTTGGTGGTTTAAGATACTCATAGACATACGTGTTCAGTGCAGTATTGGTAAGAATAAAGCCCTCTGGTGGCTTGGTGCCCTGTGGGCCTTTTATTGTTTTAGTGTTTGGATTGGTTTTTGTCGCAGAGTGCATCTCTGGTGACTTTTCATCCATAAAAAACAAAAGACAGAAATATTTTATTTCAATGAATTCTTGCACTATCCAGGAATATTCATTAGTTATGTAGAAATATCCATGTATTTATTAAATATAGGATTATTTCGGGTTATATACTTATATCATATTATGTTTATTATGCACTGTATAAATTATGCTATATTATACGTATTATTAGTATATTTAGACAGAATGTGTTTCTTGGTGTAAATTAGTCTATTTTACTGTTGGGCAGTATATAAATGAGTAAACTTATATGCGTACACAGGAATAAAATACAAAAATAAAAAATGAACATAATAGAAATATTCAAATACAAAGAAAACAACAAAAATACCGGAAAATATAATAAACCGTTTGTGTAAATTAAACATTTAATTTCAATTTCGATTATTTCAGCAAAACCTTATTGATAACTAAATCTTTTGCCAATCCAGGCCTGCTTTTAACTATCTCAAATATACTAGGTATTATTACAAATAGTAACATTAAAATAGAATATCCAATTATAAGATATACTTTAGATGAGATGGTTTTAAGCATAGATGTAGGGCCTGTGTTTGTAATAAATATTCTATATGGATTAATACCTAGTGCACTGAAAGCAGAGCCAAATACAAGAAGTAAGAATACGACTGTTAAACACAAGATCATACACATAGTAAGATATGACTTCCAGTCTGTATCAAGTGATGACATATTTGCATATTCTGCAAGTGATGATGGATACATTCCTAGTTTTACATACTTAAATGCACTGAATAGTGATACTATACTGGAAAAGAATGTCATTATTATAGATATAGATAGAATTAACATATATAATGCGATTGAAATTCCATTGGAACTGCCAGAAATTAATTTACCTAGTGATGACAAAAGAAAGCATAGAGAGAATACAGTATTCACTGAAGTGACGAGTAAGGTTTCTTTAAATGACGTAAATATAAATTTGCTCCCTATAGTGCTTATCTTATTATACACATCTGTAAATTTGCTATTTTCTGAATATCTGTATACTCCTATACATGACCCGCATATAAGACTAACTACTCTAACAAACACAGAAAAAATCCAATTTAGTGTTCCTATTATAAGAAAAAAGAACACTTGGTTAATTTTTGTTGTGCTGTTAAACCATGTTGACATTAGAGTTATCCAATGGATTCCACTTGTAAATGAAAATGTTCCTGCTAATAATGGCAAGAATATGAATGGGAATCCTATTATAAGTGCCCAGTATATTATATAGTCAGTGAAGTATTTTTTTATATTCTTTTGTCCTGTAATTATCTTATTGGATTCTTCTTGGAATGTGGCTCTTCCTTTTTCCAGTGCTTGGCTTGCTGTTGGTATGGCTGTTCCTTCAGTTACGTTTAATATTTGGTCACTTGGCTTTTCTCCAACTAAATATATATTATTAGGAGCATTTGTATTTTGGTCTAATATATCTATTTTTAAGTCTGGGACGGGCTCATCTGACTTAATATCAAATAATGGCTTGTCAATATCATTTGCATTCGCAGTAAAGAAGAATCTTGAGTAATAATTCAGAACTATTCCCACTGTGCATATAAAAGTACTAAGTGATGTAAGTGTCCAAACACACATATAATAGTCATTGAACCAAATACCAAATATCCCACTGCACGCCCGCATAATTAATGTGGCCCATCCAACTGAACCACATGCTATAAGAACACTCGCTGAAACTGTTGAAAATAAGTGTGTGTCAAGTGAGTACAAGTACTCTATCCCTTTTGAAATCCCCAGTACTGATGATGCCATGGTAATGACCCATCCAAAGGACAGTATAAGATCTACGATCAGTAGGCATGCGGTTTTAGACAGGCCAGCCAGTGTAAATGCAGGAATTCCCATTTGCAGAAGAATTGATATCCATCCAACAAACATTAGAATAACCATAATTCCAAATAGAGTGTTTGACCCCATTCGTGCAAAGTACATTGCCGTTGTTTCCTCTTCTTTCTTAAATTTCATCACGCCTTGGCTCTTAATTTGCTTTTCCACGTCTTTATACGCACCGAAACTAGACGTTTTTATGTTTATGTCTCCCATTTATAACGGAGAAAGATTTCTAAGTATTTATATCATAATTCTCCTGATTGAAGAATGGCCAATGAAAATGTAAACCCCTGTGATCAAAAAATGCTGTTTACATCATTAACCGCTTGATTTTTAGGGAAGTATCCCACACAGCTAGGTTTCAGTAGCACTTTGATCACGCATGCTTTAATGTATAAGTACGACTTGATCCTATCCTTATCTTTATTTATAAAGGCTGTCCGTCCCTAGAAGCACAGTTCAACGCACACGGGCATGGCTGGATGCTAATATAAAAGACCACTTTATTTTGAGTCTCTGTATATTCCCACAACAATTGCGTGGTCTCTCTCGTATGGCTCTAGTGTAGTTTGCTCCTTTGGCTTAATTTCAAGCTTTCTAAGGATGTTCACTTCATTTGCAAATACCTCTGATGGAGCTTTGACTGAGTCAATGCAGTTTGCCTTTATGGAAATAACTACTCCTCCTTTCTCCTTTAGGAAGTACTTGGCATTCAGACCAACAATACGGGCCTGGTCTGGCTGGGCAACATCAGCAAATATGACATCAACCATTGGAACAAGCATTCTGTATCTCTGTGGTAGTCTTGCATCTTCAATGATTGGAACAATGTTTGGCCTCTTCTTTGCAAGCCCAAGCAGGTCTCTTCCTGATCTGTGACTGAACTCCACTGCATACACAACACCCTCTGGTCCAACCAGGTCAGACACGTGAGATACACTTGTACCTGATGCTGCACCAAGATATAAAACCTTTGATCCTGGAGCAATGTGAATGTTCTCCAGGCCTCCTAGAATACCAGCAGCCAGCTTACTTCTGAATGGGTTCCATGCTCTGTATTCTACCTTTGCATCGTCTGGTCCTGCTAGTATTCTTTTCTCGCCGTACACAGAAACACCCGGTGTTAAATTTTTAGTAGCCAGTGTTTCTTCCTTTCCTCGGGATAAAAATACCCCCTTAAACCGCGGATGTGGCTGCAGCACAACTTCCTTTGACTTGTTCATGGGTGGCTTCCTCTGGAACCTGCCCTGTCCTCCTGGACCTCCTGGGCCTCTTTTGTTAGAAGACGCAAATGGTCGCTTGTCTTTTCTTCCCGCTGCCATAAAATATTTTGTAAGTGCAAATTATAATTAAATATTTTTACTGTTATTTTTCGGTTTTATTATAATAACTGCCATTTTAGTAAATTCTGCCTGTATACACAAGCACCAAAATACTCAATAAAAAGAAAACTAGAATTTATTTCCTTTATACTCTAATGTAGTCCAGCCGTGCTGGCATGTCTATTTATCCATATTGTAAGTGTAGTGCCCTATCCCTCTTGCAGACGGTATAATAACTGGGCTACCACTCCATTCTCATTCGCTTTTTCTTCACCTCCTCTTCGTGCTCTTCTTCAGGGCCCTCCTCAAATTCTGTTACATACTTTATTCCCCGGGTTTGTACCTGTCCCAACTTCTTTCTCTTCTCTTCTTGCTTAGTAGTCTTTTCTTGCTCTACCATTCCTTTGTTTCCGTATACACCTAGCTTGTACCGCTCAAGCACTTCCTTTTCAATTGCATTCTCAATCTTTGCCTGTTTAGCGGCCTTTGCTTCTCTTGCCCGGTCCTGCCTCTCAGCCTTCTTCTTTCTGTGGATGTATATAGGCCGACCCATTTCGTCTAAAAGCGATTTTCGCTCCATATAGTCAGAAAGCTTTGTAAGTCGCTGCTTGCACTTGTGCATAATAAACCGGTCCCAGCCCTTTAGCTCAGTGCAGATTGTCTCAAAAGCCTTTTCATAGTTCTCGTCTAACTCGATCTTTTCATAAAGTGATCTCGGCTTGTGCCTTCTTTCTGGTTCTTTTAACAGAAGATACAGCTTCCCCTTTATCTCTCTAACCGTTGCATATTTAGAGTTGGCAAGTGGGCATGTTTCTCTGCTGCACTTTCCTGATACGTTGTTTGCATTCCTGCACAGAGTCTCTGTCTGCGTCTTCATCTTAAAAGAACAAAAGGAGTTTTTCCCTCCAATATTGTCCCATATGCTTTGGTCATCTAGCATTATAAAAAAAATGTTTGTTTCCAGCATGTAATAGAATATAAAGAAAGATTTGTCAGCAGAAATGTTTTTGCTACTTAATGGATCCCTTGTGGTCTAGTGGCTAGGATTTCGCGTTTTCACCGCGACGGCCGGGGTTCAATTCCCCGCAAGGGAAATTTTTTACTTTCCGTGCACAATGGGAAAGAGAAGCAAGAACGCAGCTGCATTTGATGAAATAATCCAGAAGTATGAAAAGCCGCCTGCTGAGTGCACAGATAATAATAGACACAAAATAATAAGTAATGAGCAATCTATTTGCTACAATCATATTTTAGGCATATGCCCAAGGACTGAGTTAAGACAAAACTACAAGAAACCCTGCATATTTTACCATGTACCACTAGAAGAGGAAGAATCTTCTGTATTCTTAGATATATTCAACGACTTCCCACAAAGAGTAAAATACTTCCGAAATAAGAGTCATCTAATACACTGCATGAATAAATTAAAGGATGAAATAAAAGAAATTCTTTCATCATTAATTACAGTGAAACATCAGCTGCCACCAGAAGTATTAGAATACAATACACTTAATGAAGAGTATTCTATTTTTATAATTAATGGATATAAAGAAATGGCAGCGTATACAAAGACACAGCTAAGACGTCTGGAAGGCAAGAATGCAAAGACTGGCGTGAGTATGATTCAGTGCAAAGAATGCCCACAAGCTTTGCCTTGGGTGGAAAGTGAAAGGGAGAAGCACTATACAGGAAGAGTGCATTTAGCATACCAGAAAATGCAGCAATATATACAGAAGTATTATTCAAAGCAGAATTCTATTATATAACTAAGAAATTACTACACATATTATGTGTACATGTGCATTCTGGTGATTTTTGTGGTTTAAGTTAAAATAACCGTTAGAATAAATATTACTGTATAAATACTTAATTTTTACTATTTTTGATCTAATAATCACTTAAATAGGATATAAATACAGTAAATTTAAGGTTTTATTGATTGTTTCTGAAATACACATGGGAATTAGTCTGTTTTACTACAATAATAAATTATTCTGATGTATTCCAGTATATTCTGTTGGTTTCTTTGCAAATATTTTTTGTATGGGATACTTTGACTGCGAATACAACGCACTGGGTATAGATAAGCCGGGTGTTTTAGTTACTAATGAAGAATCTAAGGTGCTCGCCATGCTTAATGGACCATTTGAACCATCTGGTAGCATTATTAACTTATACAGTGGAACTGTCCGTGCCACTGTGCTGGGAAGTACTGAAACCCGAACACAGTATGCAGCAATGCAAGAAAGCATTGAAATGATTCTGTCGGATATAATATACCTAAGAGACTATCCCAGATGTGTGCTAGACATTAAAGTATATGTAATATCATCAGGACAGAACATACTGCCTGCTATAATTAATGCAATATCTGTGCTACTTCTAAATGCAGGGATTCAAATGAAAGGTATTCTACTCTCTGTGAGTGACCATGTGGTGCACGCCACATCTGGCTATGTATACGCAGATAAGAAATATCAGAAAGTCTTACAGATAGGACCACAATCACAGGATAATATATCTGAACTAGATGATTTATTAGAGCGAATGGTATATTCACTGAAAGAAGACTATAAAAAAGACTGGAACATATCCATACATAAATAAATATTGATTGTTGTATTTCGGGTTATATCGGGTTATATTTTATATGAAAATATTTTATTGTTTGTTTTACACGCCAGCAAGCGTTCTCACATGGCTAATCAGAGCAAAATTATTGAAATACCTGGTATTTTATTTAAATTTCCGTTTTTATTTAATTTTAAATTAATTTTAATTAAGATTGTCTTTTTTTGGATTTATTTCCAGAAATGCACATACTTTTGATTGTTATAAGTTATTTCTTTTAAATATTTTTATTTCAAATGAAGCAAATAGAAGGCAGGTACGTACCATTAGTGTTAACAGAACTATCAATTCTGAAGGAGGAAGTACCTCCCTGCATCTTAGATGAATATAAAAATGAAACTGGGTTTGTGGGGGTGAACAACTTCCGGAAAACTGGGAATATTTTTGGGTTATCACAGCCGACAGCAGAAGGGATCCATAATATAGCGAACTTCTACAAGAAAAAGCTTATTTGGATAAATTTAAGAGATCAGCCAGTTATATACATAAATGGGCTGCCATTCCTTCTGAAGGACAAGAAGGCTCCATTTTCTAATATTAAGTCATTTATTGGCATATCTTATAAAAGAATGGAAGAGATGGAGGAGAGAATAAAGAAGGATGTACAGGAACTGGCAAATTTATCAGGCGGGTTTATAAAGGTATACACGGAGAAAACACCAAAAATTCTGTGGGCCAGTAATATATATGTAAGAAAGGTGGAGACGGTTAGAGAAGTGTTTAAGAAAATAGAGGGGATAAGATATTACAGAGTACCAATAAACAGGATTAATAACAGAGAGTCATTTATATCTGTACTTGATGTGCTACTTAACAGAGAGGAAGAAGTTTTAGGTCCTGCTTATTCTGAGTACAGTATTGGGTTTAATTCAAGTAATGGGCTTGATAAAACCTCGTATGGAATGAGTCTGTGCCTTTTGCGCGAGGTAATAAACAAGAAACAGAGTGTGGAGGCACTGAACAAGCTGTCTATCTTTACAAAAGTGATCAAATCTGTTGAGAGGGTGCACCCAAAAGAGAATTTGCCAGAATTTTTAATTAAATCTGGAAATGTCATTCCTATTCTGGAAAGGGCTCTAAAGGGAAAGTACTTGGTGATTGAGCGACTAGTGAACGCAATGGATCTGCCAAGTGTGCGAGTTTTAGTGAACACTGTTATGAGCTCTGCTGAGTACAATCTTCTTTCTCTACTCTTAGAAAGCATACTGCGATTCCAGAACAACAGAACTAAGACGGCATTAAAGAAATGCCAGGTATATCTTGAGAATTACATCTCGCTAATTCTATACGCAATTTATAAAAAGCAAGAGATGAAGTGTTCTTTTATTGAGTGGGCGAACGGCTCTTCAGTTGTTCAGGGAATAATTCAAGAGATTTCTTCTAGCGTCCCAAGCGAGAATTTATTTATTCCTGCTATAATTACTCAGCACAAGCAAATTGACCAAGGCTGGACAGCAATAATAGGGGCAGGGACTATACTCCAAGCAGACCGGGACATGAACAAACTCTTTGAAAAGGAAAAGAACCGTGCAAAAAAAACACAACCATTGGTTTTGCAGATTCACCAGCCAAATCTTAAAACAGATGTGTCTTTCTTGCAGACTTCTGCGCTGTGGCTAAACCTTCGGGCAGAGCCGGTAGTTTACATAGAAGGAGTGCCTCACTCTGAGAGAGATCGAATTGATCCAACCAGCAACATAAGAACTATCCCTGGACTAACAGAGGAATTAGTCGATAATCAGGAAAAGATATTGGTGCGTAGAATACGAAACGAAGGGAGCCAAAAACAAGGAGAAATCATGCTGTTCACTAATGAGGTGAATAAAATCAGCACAAAACACGCAAATGTGAATGACAAGAAGGTGCAGACATGCAAAGAGTTTGTTTATGAAATGGGAGCTGAACAGATTAATTATGTGCGAATCCCAATGATTTCTAAGGCACCTCTAAATCCTAACCTGCTGAATATGTTGTATACAGTTATAAACTCACATAAAGGACACCCGATAATATTGCAAGCAAGCGGGTACTTAGGAAGAAACAAAATCGCAAAGATATTGGTAATTTTGATGGCAAAGACAGAAGAGATTCGAGAATCTAATAAGCCTCTTCCAAACTCACCAAGGCCAGGGCTTGTAAGATCTATAGAAACACTAATTAGAATACTGAGTAATGGAATTCAGTCTGAGCTAATAGTAAGATCTGTTTGGAGTGATGTGATGGGCCAAGATGTATACAGCGAACAGAGTACACCATGTATTGGCCAGAAATCTCTTATAAACTATATACTATTCATTGCGCTTTCTTCATACATGCTGGAGAATCCCTCTATTACATTTAGAGACTGGCTAAATAAGAGAAAAGATATTCTTAACATCTATGAAAGCTGTGTGAATGAGATAAAGGCAATGGAAATATCCCGCTTTGGAGGCAGCCCAGAAAATACACCAATTATGCAAGAAGAGGAGAAGGAGAGCAAGGTGGAGATAATCAATCGGCCGTGGGGGCATGTTCTAACACCACATACAATTCTTAAGAATGACTTCTTCCCTGCATTGAGAATTATAAAGGCAGATACAACCGATATAAAAGGATGCAGTAATTTCCGGTCAGTAAGCTTTAACAATGACATAATTGTAGGGCTAGCACAGCCAACTGCTTGGGGAGTTCAATCATTAGTTGACTACTTCAACAATCCACAAATATTAGAGAGCATTCAGCGTATGAATATAAGTGGAGCAAATAAAAAGAGCTCCTCTAGACAAACGATTCATTGGTTCTGTCTTCGGCAAGAGCCTATAGTCTACATTGATGGGTTCCCATTTGTATTGCGCACTACAGATATGGTATATGAGAATGTTATTACAGAAGGAATCAACAGAGAGTGGGTAGAGGATATAGAAGAAAGAATGAAACTTGACTGCCTGAATGAATCTGGAAAGGGTGGATTGGTCCTTCACAATGAAGAAATACATAGTGGAGAAGCTATTCTGTCCTCTGAGACTGTTATAAGTACAAATGTTTTAACTCCTAAAGAAGTATTCATAAACAGCAGTCTAAAGTACTATAGAATGCCTATATCAGATGAGCAGACTCCTCTTCCAGAGATATTTGATGAGTTATACAGAATAATTATGGCAGCACCAAAACCCAGAATTCTTATCTTCTCATGCCAAATGGGAAGAGGAAGGACCACAACAGGAATGGTTATATCCAGATTAATAGGATTCACTGAGCACATGAACACTCTAACACACACCGAAAGAAAACAGCTTTTAAAACAAAAGCAGTTAGACATTGTCTACCCAGACACATATAAAATAATATCCAAGCTAGTACAAGCCCTTCCCATGGGACGAGAAAGTAAAAATCTAGTTGATTCTATTATTAAAGAATGCAGCCACATACAGAATATATATGAGGCAATTGCCACCAGAACAGACAACACAGAGTACCTTATGCGATATTTCTATCTTATATGCTTTGGTTCATTCCTTCTGGAAGGAAAAGAGAAAACCTTCTCAGGGTACTTAAATGACAGAATAGAAATAGACGTAATCGCAAATGAAAGAGAATACTAGAAATCCCGCTGGCAGTACGCTATTATTTATCCAGAAATAAACTATTTTTAATTTTAATCTGGTCTATTTTTCAACGAGTATCTTTCACTTACTTTAAGTAAAATATACTAAATCATCTTAAATACACAAAAATATTTAAAGAGTAACCAATTAACATATGCATGAATAAGCAAATGGATTTCCATTGAATTACATAATCAATCCGAAAATTTGACAGGAGATGGATAAATTCATAGAATCATTAAACTCATTTGTTGAGTCCGCAAAAGAAGCAGGATTTAATGCGTCTGCTAAAGCAAATAATGCATCTGAAACCACTGAAGATTCATCAGCACCACCAGAAGTAAAATCAGAAGTAGTACAAGAAACAAATCAACAGATCCAATCACAAAGCAACACGACATATTTTGGAATGAATATATTCCAGATAGATATTTTTAAGAATATGCTTTTTATGTTCATGACATCTATTTCATCTAATATACTTAAGATTTTTGATAATATGTTTGATTCAATTGAGTCACAATTTAACTCATCTATTTCTAGCAGCATTAGATATTATATTTATATATTTTTGCTTATTTCAATATTTCTATTTTCATATAGTATAGCTATTTTAAGTATTTTACCTATTGCTTATAAACTATTCTATTCTTTAGGAGAGTTTAAACCAAATGACTGGATGTGGCCGTTAGCTCTCCTGGGATTTGTGAATGTTATTATGTACTTATTTGTAACATCTGTTTTCTATTTTGCACTGGCTTTGTATATGGGAGTGTTTCTTAACAGCTATTTCTCTAATACACAAAAATCAAGTATTATCTCATTAAGAACCCTAGAGCTGTGCATACTTGGTGTAATATGTAGTACTAATCTTCTTGTTCTGTATTATAAGACAGAAATATTTTATTTATTAGGGGGTACTTATATGGGCCTAGCATGCAATTTTATAATTTGGTTTACTTTTATATATAGTAATATTATTATACTGCGATTTATTTATACTAAGCTGAGAAGGTGGATAAAATTAAAAACCAATCAGCTAACAGAAGACCAAAAATCAGAAGAACTTGTGAAACCTAAGTATAGATTAGACATAATGAATATTGCGCTAATACTTTTGCTGAGTTTGATTTTAAGTTTTATAACATGTAAATGGATGGTTATACTGGGTGGTATAGGAGCAGTTACTTATTTATCACATTCAAGTTAAATAATGTATACTTAAATTTGTAAAAGTATGTATATTTCGGGCTATATGGCATTATACAGTATAATTTAGTATATGCTGTAGATTATTAAAGATTATTTGGACTGTGGTGTTTGTTTATATATTTATGTAATATTTTAGTAGAATAAACTAGTTTGTTTTAGTACACGTGTGATTATCACTTTTATAAAAAATATAAAGTCTACCTGTGCTTTGTATTTATGAAGGCTTTTCAAATAATTATAAATAGAATTTTATAAATAAAAACCCAGTTTGAATTGACTTAGTGTATTAGATCTGGAAAATTTGAGTATTGATTATAAAAAGAAAGCAGAAAGCCTGTCTATAAAGAATTCCAAAATATTTCAATTTCAATTTCATTTCTGTATTGCTTATAGTAAAATTTTCTGTTTTTTTATTTCCTCAAATGGGTTGTAATGAGTGTAAAATACAGCCAGCTATAACAATCCGGCCATCAACAAAAATGAAGTTATGTAAAAAGTGTTTTGTTCGCAGTATAGAAGAGCAGGTGCACAGCACAGTCAAAGAAACAGAGATGTTTAAAGGCACCACAAGATTAATAATTGGTGTAAGCGGAGGGAAGGATTCAACTGTTTTAGCACACATTCTTAATATACTGAACAAAAGACATCAGTATGGTTTGGAGCTGAGGCTTTTATGTATTGATGAAGGGATATCTGGATACAGAGATAAGTCAATAGAGGTAGTGCACACAAATGAGAAGGATCTAATGATTCCATTAAAAATAATGAGTTATAAAGAGATATACGGGTATACGATGGATAAAGTAGTAGATAAAATTGGTAGAAAGAGCAATTGCACATACTGCGGAGTGTTTAGGCGAGGTGCGCTGGAAGATGGTGCCAAACTTCTAAATGGAGACATGATTGCCACGGGGCATAATGCAGATGACATAGCAGAAACTATTCTTTTGAACTACTTTCGAGGAGACATGAATAGACTAGTTAAGTGTGCACACCCAATAACACAGACAACGTCTAAAGATGTAATACCCCGGTGCAAGCCACTTGCGGATGTATATGAGAAGGAAATAGTAATGTATGCCTTTTACAATAACCTACCGTATTTTTCAACTGAGTGCAAGTACTCGCCCGGTGCATTCCGGGGATACGCCAGAACATACATAAAAGCCTTAGAAAAGACAAATCCACAATCAATTCTAAAAATTATCAAGTCAGGAAAGCACGTACAAAAACACTCACACCAGATGGAAAGCCATTCATGCAAAGAATGCGGAAAGAACTGTTCTGGTGCAGAGGGCGTGTGTAAGTCCTGTTTACTACTGAAATCTCTTTCTGTAATATCATAGACCATGCATAATCCGAAATAACCAGAAATCGTTATTTTGGTGCTATTTTGACTTTTATACGGTTAATCTAGCAATAATCCCCATTCTTTCATCTCTTCATGGTTATTTCTAATGAATATTTTAAACTGATTTTCATTTAAATAAATATTTTATTCCTATTCCCTATTCGTTCATCTATATTTTGCACTTCCATGCTAATCATACCACTTCTATGAACTGTGCTGAATTTATTCTAACAAGCCCTTATAAAGAAAAGACATCCGTGGAGGAATCTCTTGATCCTTTAAGTGCATTTTCGTGTGCTTTAAAAATAAGTTTAGATGACTCTGGTATTTCTGCAAATGCCCTCCATAACTCACCTATTCGCATGACCTTTTTGTCCTTTATGCTTGTCCATATGCTTATCCTTACGTAGTTCTTACGTGGGGAGAAAACAGCACCACAAATAGCATTTGAATAGCTTTTATCTATTGCTGCCTCTGAGACCATAGAATCCTTTAGAACGCCATCTGCAGATCTCACCATAACAGACTCAGAAAGGCAGAAAAGTAAAGTGTTTGCCCATATTTGGTTTGGGTTTGTTCCGAAGGATAGTTCTAAAACCCACTTGCCACCAGATGCATTGCGTGGGTCTTCCCACATAGGCTCTATCCCAGTTCTGAAAAAATGAAGATTTGAGCTAATGGGCAGTACACATAAATCACCGATTTCTTTTAATGTGCTCCAGAACACTTCTATATCCGAAACAGTCCCTAGTTTTTGTAAACAGTCGCTCCAATTGTCATTATTTGTATATTTTTTATCTTGGCAGTCAAACCACCATACCCACTCTTGGTTTAGCTTGTGCCGTGGTGACATATTCTCCATATCCATACTCATTGCCAAATAAAAAGTAAAAATATTTAAGAAAGTTGAGTTTTAAAACTAACAAATTAAAAGTCTATCGCAGCCATTGCTCTAATACCACTATAACACTAAGAATATCAAGCATTCTTATAGATTTTTCTGTATTTAGTAAATTCTCTATTTTGGTGTTATTTTTATATCTTGAATAATATTTAAATCTTGAAATATTTGTTTTTTGTTATTTTCAGTTAATTGATCGAACAGAAGATTCCCCAATTCATTGTTTTTCAGCTTTACAGTTTTCACTTGCTCATGTATTCTGTCGGCAGAGGATGTCACAACAGTTACTCTCTGAATTAGTGCAGTTATCTCTTCGATTGAGGAAGATATGGACTCTAAATACACTTCTGCACTGTTTTTTTGGGTTTTTTCCTGCAGAATACTCAGCTGGTCCTTTAAATTCTGATTTTGTGCAGTTAAACACTTTATCTGGTTAATTAGCTTTTCTGCTACTTTCTCATTAGTTTTAAGCTGTGGAGTTAGTTTTATTTTCTTTGCAGCTGAAAGGAAGCTAATTGTACTTTTTGTTTCTGTTTGGTCCTCTGGATCTACTGTTCCAATTATCGCTAGATTGGAGTTCTGACTAAGAGAATCTCTTAATATAAAAGTAAGCTTTGAGTCTCTGTAATTTATGTGCTTTGCCTTGCTGTCTGCTGAAAGTGTGCTTATTATTCTGCTGAGACACAGAAGACTTTTGTTTATATTGCTTGTTTCTAACGTTTTTTCAGATGTTTTCAGTCTTTTGCTCATAAACCCAGTCGACTGCCTTGCATCTTCTCGCTCATTTTTTACAGAACTGTCATATGACAGCTTTTCAGATCCAGCCAAGTCGACTAGTGTTATTTTTGACTCAATTGTATAGTTTTCACTGGGTTTTTCTAATGAAATAGTAAATACCATGTGACTGCGACTGCTCCGAGAGTTTACTCCATTTGATCCAGTCGTTCTGTTTCGTATCCCACTCCGAAACACATCCATTGCCTCCTCAAACTTATTGCACTCTACCACCTGAATCCTATCCAGAACTACACCAGCTGTGCTCTCTCTTACATTCACCTGATTCATAGATAGTAAATCATAAATCTTCTCATTATACACTTCTACAACGGATAAAGTAACTTTACTAACATTCTCTGAATATATCTTCTTTATAGTTAGTGGAATAAGACCTAAACTCTCTTCTGTCCCTTCCATTGTGTATGTCTTACCACTCCCAGTCTGCCCATATGTAAATACTGTTGTGCTATACCCATTTAAGGCCATGCTAATCAGTGGAGATACACTTTGGAACACATTATCCTGGTCTGGCCCATAAAATATTCTATCAAAGTCATACATCCCAGTTTTATCTATAACTGAGTTATCAGAAAACATAAATGACCCGTCTCTCTTCTCTCCCTTTACTCGCAGGAAGACTTTCACTCTTTCCATTAAATCTTAAAATAAAAAAACTCTTTAAGCTTTTCATATAATGCACCCAGAAATTTCTTCTTAAAATATTCTTGATTCGTTAATATTTTACACAAAAACAGATATATTTCCATTTATGGAACTCTGTTTTCATTTTATTTTTTGGTTTTTATTCTTTCTTTTATTCTTGAAAAATTTCTATGGATAAGAATAAAGTGCTGCTTGATTTATTCGATGCATGGGAGAAAGGAGAAAAAAGTGACAGCGACTACTACACAGATTTGCCCAGCGAAATTCAAGATATTGAAGATCAACAGCTAAAGCGAGTTTATATTCTTTTTTATTACGCATTATCAGGTAAATTATCAATTAAGCAAAGTATGTTTAAAATTAAGAAGTTAATAAAGCTTAAGGCAAAGAGCACAGAAGAACTGCCTGTAAACAACTGGACGTGCTCTGAGGAGGGCGTAATAAATCCTGTTGAAATAGCCAAAGCTACTTCTATAGAAATAAGAGACTGTTTGAAAAATAGAATATCAATTAAAGATGCTATTAGTATTAAGAATCTTGGAATGTACATTATTAAGTACAACGAAATACCCAACACAACAAACAGTTTATTGAAGTTCGTAATAATAAATAACCTGCGAGCAAGTATGATCATGTATCATGCATGGAATCGGGTGGATGAGATTGCGCTTACTGCTCCTATGTGTCGTGTTATATATAGACTTGGTTGGCTTAAAAATCTTAATGCCTCAAATTTAAACACGATACATGAATGGTCTAAGAACAAGAACGCGAATAGTCTTAAGATGCAGCAGAGTATAGAAAACATGTTTCCATTTAGTCTTTGGGGAAAAGTCCCTCCGGCTTTTGATCATCATGGGACAGTAATATGCAAGCGAGTTCCGCTCTGTGACAAATGTATACTTAAAGACACATGTCCATCCAGTCGAGTGTCCAAGAAAGTAAACACGCATATGGACGAACTGCAGAAGCAAGGATATTTTCTTGAGCACAAAGCAGATAATTGTAAATTTAATGAAGAAAAAGACGAAAAAGAAGAGAAAGAAGAGAAAGAACTATTATCGTATGAAGACACTGAGGAAGAAGACATGTCAGATATTTAGTTAACTATGGCCGTGTGTTGTAGTATTTATGAACAGCGAGTATAAAATTTTTATGCATACGAAAATAGTTAGAGTAGAAGGAAATCTGTCTAAAATCTCAGAGGAGTTTATTAATGGGCCGGTTGCGTTTCCAACAGAAACGGTATATGGTCTTGGTGCGTCTGTTTGGAGAGAAGATTTAATTAAAAAAGTATTTGAAATAAAAAACAGACCGCAGGATAACCCATTAATTGTGCATGTGTCTTCTTTAGATATGCTAAGAAAGTGCATAGCAGGAGACATTCCTGAGATTTATAATGAGTTGATTAATGAGTTTTGGCCAGGTCCCTTGACTCTTCTCTTTAAGAAGGCTGCCAATCTTCCATACTCTGTTACAGCTGGGAGTGAGTATGTTGCAGTTCGTATGCCAGACCATAAGGACATACTTCGAGTAATTGATTATTTAGGCGAGCCAATTGTAGGCCCATCCGCAAATAAAAGCGGTAGGCCAAGCCCAACCACTGCACAGCATGTGTTTGATGACTTAAATGGGGATGTATCATTGATTATTGATGGGGGCGTGTGTGAGAAAGGGATTGAGTCTACTATAGTTAATGGAATACTGGACACACCTTTATTGCTGCGAGCAGGTGCTATTTCATACGAAGAAGTGAAGGAATACATACCACAGCTGGAGATCCACGGCGGCTCGGGCACAGCGGATGGTACAATAGCTCCAGGCACTCGATATAAGCACTACTCACCTACAGCAACTGTAATTATGATTACAGGCACAAAAGAAACCATTTGCCAAAAACTATTTACTGTAGCAAGTCTATCTAAAGCACTCGATAAAGATATAGTCTGTGCTGAATCTAAAACAGCATTTGGGTTCCTTTTGCCAGACGAATACCAGAATATTATTCAATCAACAGACATGGTATATCTTCTCGGAAATAATACAAAAGAAGCAGCACACAGAATATTTGATGGTCTTAGATACTTAGATAGGCATGTATCTGCAATATACACTGTGGAAATAGAAAAGACTAAGGAAGGGCGTGGTGTAATGGACAGACTCACCAAGGCAACTACTCATTTTATATAGTTAGATATAACCGGACATATTCTAGATTAAAAGCGTACAGTTTTTAGCCTTTTTAACCAAAATTTAAAATTTATTTTACGTATTTATTCTTATGACTGTAGAATGCATTACGGTATGTTTCCCATTTAAGCTACAAAGTACTGAATTTAAATCGCAATATCCAACGCCTGTTCTTAGACAAGAGGGCACTGTTGCATTCACTCTTCCATTCAATGCGCTAATAAACGTAAGTTCTGAGAAGTCTTATACTGTCAGTTACACAAAAAAGCAAAAAAACGATGGGACAGAAACTGGGTTTATATATCAGATAATAATTGATTTTGCCAGTATTAACGATGCAATTGATTTTTGCAGTAACCCAACCATTCACGTGTCATACAATGAGGTAAGTGATTTAAGCAGTTTGGACAAAAAATTAGAAGAAGCTTCTGACTTACTTGAAAAAACTGGACAGTCTTGGCGAAAGAAAAGAAAGACAGAAACAGACGAAGATGGATACTTTACTGCCTAACACATGGGCTAGATACTTCATATACACTAGAGACAAGTTTAGGTGTGTTTCAGATGATACTGTAAGACTGCTGCAGTATTTTTATACCTCTTCTATTAACATTCCAAAATACTTGGAATATTTCTTACAGTATAGCCATGAAAACCCACTAATTTATCTCATATGCTGTTTATATGGTGTCACCGCTGCTAAATAATCAAAACACTCTATCTATTTTACTAGAAAGTGAATACTTTACAGACTATTTGTAATAAAGCTAATTAGCTCTTTAATGTTATTTTTAGTTATAAAATTGTCCTTTTCAAGATACTGCAGTCTATATTTTGCAAAAGTCATATAGTCTAGTCCACTCTGTGTTTTATTTTTCAGAAGCATGCCAGTCGCCCATATGAACCAATAGTAATGCGGTATGGTTAGCATCTTTTCAACTTCTTGCAGAACCTTCTCCGGGGGTATATTTATGCCCCTATGGTCTAGATACTCTTTTACAAATATCTTTGCGTTGTTTGTTTTTATAAAGTGCTGCTTTTTTAGTAATGGCGCACCACGCATATTATAATTAGTGCAGGCTTCATTAAATAGATTTGCAATATCAACCGTTGGAATATTTATAGAAACATGCTCAAAATCAATGATTTTAGTTTTCATATGTGGAAGAACTAAAATATTTCCAAATTGCAAGTCATTATGGCAGATGCACATGTCTTTACTGAACATGCTTTCACTATAGAAACACTCTATCTTTTTTTCTATCTTCTTGCATATCTGTGCAAATCTAATAAATCGTATTCTAGAATTTAAGTTGCTTCTTTCCCTTTTCATGGCATTTAAATAGAAAATATTCATTTCGTGGCATTCTGGAACGTTCTCGGCCGAATGTATCTCTGCCACTGCCCTGGCTAGATTCTGTATGATTTCTTTGTCTTTAATTAATTCTTTCGTAAGTGGCACGTGGTCAATGTACTCATCAATATGGTAGTACTCACAGTCAAAAAGTATTTTAGGACTTTTAAAAAACCTCTGCCAGCGCAGCTCCATTGACTCCTTTGTTTTTGCTAAGTATTCTTTATACAGATATTTATCCCCGCCTTTTATAATTTTATATACAATGTTACTATAACCCGCCTTTTCTTTCTCTGCAACTAACTCGGATGGATCACATTTTAAAAACTTGCTGGCCGCCATCTTGGCTTTACTTGCCTTCCCTTTTAGAACTCTGCCCTGGCTTCTCTTCACGTTATCTTCCATATACTTTAAAAACTTAAAACAATTTATTTATGCCTTTTATTACTAAAATAGATTTTTCTGATTTTCCTTTCTGTAATGGAATCCTGTATTTAGTCATTCTCTGTTATTTTTTCAAGTAAATACCCATTTGGTGCATGAATATCATCTGTGCCTATATTAGAATGAATGGCTGACCAGCCAAACAAGATATTTTTCTCTCTGAGAATGGTATTGGAATTAGTAATAGATACCTTTATAGTGTTATTACGTAATACTAAACAATCATTAAAGATGTCAGTAAATATAGCCGCCTCACTGCTTTGTTCTATTATTCGGTGCATTACACGAACTGTGTTTACTGGATCAATACCAACTGCACTTTCTCCACTGAGCATAACGCACGCTGCGCCAGAAATTACTGCAAAAGACAAGTCTGTTACTTCTGCACGAGTTGGCTTTAACGATTTTTTCATACTCTCTAGTATTTCTGTCGCAACTATAAATGGCTTGTTCTTTATTCTGCACTCATGTGATATCTTACACTGTGCGTAGAAGAGATTTGAATAATCTGTTTCTATCCCCAGATCGCCACGAGCAATCATTATTCCATCTGACTCGTCAATTATTTCTGCTATGTTTGCTAATCCATGGGTGCTTTCTATTTTAGCAATTATTTTAATTCCTGTGCTTCCATTAAGAATTTTTTTTATGGCACGTATGTCCTTAGCACTCTGAATAAATGATGCAAATATTAAATCAACTCCATTTTTAATGCCATACTGGATTGATTTTATGTCATTTTCTGTTAGATTCGGAAGGGTTAGCTTTATCCCTGGAATGTTTACTCCCTTTTTAGATGAAACAACTCCTGTGCTTTTTGCTTTTGTGCTTATAATCTTCTTCTCCTTGGATATATCCACTATTTCTAGTTCTATTTTTCCATCATCAATAAAAATACATTTTGTATTCTCAGTTAAGTCATTGTATATGTTTTTGTGATCTATATACAGTCTGTCTTTAGTACAGCACTTGGCATATTTCGTGTCTGTTGTGAGAATTACAGTGTCTCCCACTGCAATATTTACTTCTGCTTCTTCCATTTCACCCAGTCTAATTTCAGGGCCTTTTGTGTCCATAGCAATACTTAATGAGGAATATTTGGGTTCTTTTCTGATTTTATTTATTGTCTCAATTAATGAAGAATTTCCTTCTGCCGTAGCATGGCTTAAATTTATTCTTGCAATTGCCATTCCCTCATCAAACATCTGCCGAATTTTCTCTTTTGTGCTGCTGGCTGGTCCTAATGTACATATTATCTTAGTTGGTAGAATCTTTTTCATTACAAATAAATAAAATATCTCATACTTAAATATATTTTAATACATATTAAATCCTAAATATATTAAAAGGTGTACTGAAGTATAATAGAGAATTTAATGCTATGCCTGAATTGTATTAAAGATATTTTTAATTAAGTTGTGTGTAATAAATAATGCTGTAGGTTTGTGGGTTGTAATCAATTTGTTTGCTTCTATATTGATATACTTTAGTTTAATAAATGGGGTATCCAGTGGTTCTATTTTAGATTTATTTGTATTGTTCATGTTATATTTAAATTAAAAGTCTTCAATGTTTCTATTACTACTATACGCATTTAATTTAAAATAGAATATGAATTAATAAAAACACATTCAAATATAAAATAAATCTTAAATTTAGTCATAAATACCGTTAAACGCCTTAGGCCCTGAAGAAAAAACAACAATAAGACCAACAAGACAACAAAAGCAATAAGATCTAAACACATAACAGATAGCACAAAGAACAAACCAATTTAATTGTTAAGAATGAACTATTTAACTTTTATTTTTTTTATTTTCTTATGGTTGTCACTACACTCTTTAAGACACTAATTAATAAAAGGGTAAGAATAGAGTTGAAGACTGCTTTGCAAATAACAGGAGTGTTAGAGGACATTGACACATTCTTTAATTTTAAATTAAAAGACACAGAAAAGATAAATATTCCATTTTTAACAAAAAATAACGTTTTTATTCGGGGCTCTGCGATTAAAGAAATTTGGATAGATGAGGAGTATGTGAATGTGAAAAAATTAGAAGAAACCACCAGAAAAGCACTTTTGTACAAGAAACTTATAGAACAATAAAACTTAGCCAAGGATGATCTTTATTAAAATACAACTCTTATGTCATTTTTGTAGGGCTATCTGCTGGCAGATTTGTGAGTGTAGAGAACATTTCCTTTAGATTTACCTTTGTATTTACTGATGATCCAAATATTTTCTCGGCTTGGTCTTCACTCTGCATAAGTAATTTTCTGGGAAGAGAGGGACTGTCTACCCATTTTTTATTATAGTTAATACCTCTGGCAGAATCATCATCTGAGAAATCAATAACTGGAGTGAAAACCAGCTCTGGCTCTGCCTGCTTTTCCTTTTCTTTTTGTTCAGCAGAAGTGTCGTTCTTTTTCTGTGGTTCTGGTTGTTTTTCCTGGTGTGGCTGTTCTTTTTTAATTTTATTTTTGAATCCCATTAGAAGTTTATTCAGCTCAAATGTCTTTTCCTTTAATTCTTCTGGCTTTAGACCTACAAATGACTGGTTTGGTCTGTCTTTTCGTCTGTCATTTACAATCTTGTTAGGAATATGTGGTGCAGGCGCCATAGGCGCTTCCTTCTTAGGCACTTCCACAGTTATTTCATTCTTTAATGGAAGAAGTCTCTCAAAGTTACTTTCATCCACTGAATGGGCAACTGACAACGTTGATGACAGATGAATATTCTTGCTTTTTTGGTTATCTATTTCAGTAGATGATTCATTGTATGATTTCTTTAAAAGATCTTTTTTGTCTACTTTAATTATATCTGGTATGCTCTCTTTCTGTACAAACAGTGCAGAAACTGGCTCTTTTTCAGATACATTGGAAATAACAGATGGCCGCACATTCACAGATTCAGTATTAGTCTCTGCTTTTTTACTTGGCGATGCTGTATTCAAAGATGTAGAGGGTTTTTGTGGGGATGCGCTCTCTTTCAATGCAGGAGAACTCTCTGAAATGAATACTTCTTTCTTGGACTCTACCTCTACCGAAAGCACTTCCTTTCCTATGCTAGCGGTCTTATGAATAGGAATAAAAGAGGTGTTTATATGAGAACTATCAGAGGAAGCTGATGCAGGCGCCTCTTCTTTCTCTTTCTCTGTTTTTGTGACGGGGCTTATCTTGTTCTCAGATATTCCTTCATGGCTAGATACTAGGGATGGCTTAATGCTTTCTTTCCCTGCCTTCACAATAGGCGCGTCCTGCTTCTCTGGGATAGCTGAGTTTGTACTTTTCGTAATAGTAGACTTACTATCTTCAGATGTGATAACAGGTTCTGCTGATGGTTTCTGTACGATGACTAAACTATCCTGACCAGCCACAGCAGCCGTAGGATTCATTTTCTCAAACAGACTAAGCGGAGATATTAAATTTGGACGAGGTGTATCAGCCGGTGCATCGACCTTGCCTAGTTTTTTGTCTATACACACCTGATCATTTTGTAAAGGGATCTTTTCTTCTTTCTTTTCCTTCTTTTGTGGTACATCAGAACTGTTCTTACTCTTATTTGGTGCCACTTTTGTAGTTCCACTGCTACTTAATCCAGCAGACTTTTCCTTTTCAGCCTGTTTCTTCTTTTGATACTTCAGCTTGTTGGCTAATTTCTTATCAGCTACCTCTTTAGAAATAACTTCTTCTTTAGCCTTCCCCTTTTCTAATTCTTTAGAAGCTTTAGGCACATTAATTTTCTCTTTGACGTCTTTTATGTCCTTTGTAGTTGTAGGAGCAGCAGAACTTTTCTTTATGCTCTTATGTTCTTTCGCAGGATTAACACTAGAAGGCATAGTATTTTCTTCTTTTACACTATTTTCAGCGGTAGATATAGCAACCTCCTTCTTTTCCACCGGGTCAGTCTGAGTTACAGTTTTATCATCCGCCTTTTCTGTAGGTGGGCTGGCTTTCTTCAGTCTCTTTCTTGTCTCTTCACTATCCTCTTGTTTGTGCGTGGTCTGTGGTACTACAGCTTGAGACTTAAATGTATTTTTTATCTGCATTGCCTGTATTTTCTTTATAGAATCGCCTTTCTCCTGAACCAAGTATTCCCTCCACTCTTTTATGCATTGGCTGACTATGCCGTGGCCTGGCTCTCCATTCATTTTTATTTTTATTTTCTCTTTTTGACTTTTATACATAATGCTGCCAGAGAGCAGAAATATTAAGAATTTAAATAAATTTTATCTTTGGCTTAATTCATTCGTAATATACAATAGAATAACCCAAAATTTAAAATTATAAATAGAAAAAGAATAAAAAATATTTTATGAGAATAGGAAAGGGCGCAATCGAAAGGAAGAGCGGCCTAGAAAGAAAAATTATAGGATTTTTGTTTTTAGTTGGAATAAGCGCGTTTTGGCTTATATTTTTAACTCCGCTACTGGGCTCAATCATATTCCTTACAGGCATAAAGCACAATCTTAATAATCTTAAGATATCTAATGCAGATTTGACAGATTCTGATATAGTAAAACTATCGGTGAGTTATCTACCAGGCTTACCGTACTTTAGTATAACAGCAAAGAATATTATGATAGGACTGGGTACTTCAAGAAATGAAAATCCAATGGGGTATTTGTATGGCGAAGAGATTATGATTGTGAACAATCCAATGAACAAAATAGATATTTCAATGAGGTATGTTATACCAGAGAAGATGTGTGAGATAAATGAAAGGTTTTTATTAAAAGTGGAAAATCATATGCTATTTACCTTTAAAGGAACTATCTTTTTAAAGCTAAAGAACAATTTACCTGGTATAAGTATACCAGTGGTATTTCCGTATACACTTGGGTGGTGTATAGGTAAAAATAGTATGAGTATAGGTATAAACAAAAGTGCACAGAAATTAGTAGATACACTGCCTAAGAGCAGTGAGGAAGTGAATGGCAGCAATGAGAGTGATATAAATATGAAGCCAAGCAAGAGATCAACATTACCTATAGAACTTAAGGGATACACATTAACAGAGAAAAACTGTATTACAACACTTAAGGCTAATTACAGGTACAAGAACATGCCAAGCTTTTTATCCATAAATATTCCGGAGACTGTAATTTCTTTTTATATAGACAAAAAAAAAGTAGGCACAATAAAAATAGATGAGCATAAAATACGAAATGGAGTGATTTTAGAGAAGAGAAATGCGACAAATACGAACGCATTGCTAGGAATGAAAAATAAGGGCATAAAAAAGGACTTCGATGAGGTTGAAACATTGGATGCCATATCTGGAAAAGAGAAGAAGGAGTCTATAAGCACAGCAACATTCACACTGACATTCACAGGTAATAACATTTCTAATTTGCGCAGTGCAATAGAGGCGTATCTGGATAAAACCCCAATTGCATTTACTTTTAGCATTAATAATGTTAACAGATACCATTCAATGCCGTATTCGTTCCATCATAGGATAATCAGGCAGATCAGTAGGGTATATATAAACAGAATAGTTCCAGGAAAGAAAACTGTGCTACCAATAGTTTCCAGCCCTCTCTTTGAAGGAAAGATAGAAAGGATAAAGAACAATGGAATCCACTGTAAATTAATATTTAATGAAATATTGTTCCCATACGAAGGATTGATAGAGAGTCTTAACACAGGAGAAATCTTTAGCACGAATCTTAACCTGCTAGTGAATGATGAAATAGTAATTGTAGGAACAGGCTCTCACTATACTGCCTTAGACAAAACGCACACGCCAGAATACTACAAAAAGTTCTTTGTGGTAGAGGCCACGCTTTCTTTCCCAAGTGACTTCTCAGAGCTTTCTTATATTTTCAAAAAAGCAAATCCATATATCTCCTCTGTACTGCAATCATGTGAAATATCCATAGGGAGTTGTCCTACTTCAAGCATGGATAAAATGTTTAGTAAGTTCGGGTTAAGGTGGAAAGTAGGCCAGGGAATTAGTGTTGGGTATAAATGGAATGCTCCTTCTCCATCGACTGTAGAGTATCCTAAGCATTATACAACATACAGAATGTCTCTTCTACTGTGTGAGGAAACAAATGAAATTAGTATGGGGAAGTTTTTAGATCAGAGGCCATTTTTATTATTTTGTAGTCCTGCTGCTGGGCTAAAGTCAACCGAAGTTACTAAGAACAGGGGTCAGTTCCCATTTGCAGTATACAGTGTTGAGTGCATGGAGAGAAAAGAGCAAGAGAATTATGTAAGGATTGGGTGGGAAGGCTTTGATGCAGTTCTTATGAAGCACAACATAGGTTTTACTCTAAGGGCGAACAAATCATATATTGATGTGCTTGCAAGTCCAGCAAGTGATGAGTGGAGCATTCGTAGCAGTATAAAGACTGTTATCCAGCTATTTGTAAATACATATAACGATGGACCAGAAAGAACAGAAAAGTTTTCTTTGATTCGAATAGCTAATTATGAAAACGATCCAGATGGGTATAAACTAAGTCCTATCCACTTAGCTCTACATAATCCACATAAAAGAAATGAGAACGTCAGAAATGCACATATTATAAAAAACATTGATGCTATTATAAATAATGTAATTAAAAACCTATTCACGACATGGGAGCCGGCAGTAGAGTTTTTAAAATACAAAGAAATGGAAGCAAATACAGGACAAATGTATCCTGACGACTGGATAACAGATCCAAAGGTATCCAGGATACTATTCCACTTGAAAGAGATGCCAATATCCAATAAGCCAGCGGATAGTTCCAAAGAATCTGCAATTGTTTTCTCCCTGTGGGTTCCTTCTACAGGTGTTGTGCTGCGCAAAGACAACTCTATAGAGGCGGAGCATATTATATCTGTTGACCCAATTGAAGTATGCCTAATTTATCGTACAAAAACTAATAACACTATTAGAATAGGAAAGTACCGCGATAGAGGTGGGAACACGGATGATAGTATATGCATTAAAAATACTTTCTGGAAGAGTACAATTCCAGAAAGGCTGACACTGAAGGTACAAGGCATCAATGGGTACTTTAACCCATTCAATGAAAATTTAAGCCTGTTGTTTAAAATAGTTATGTGTGTCGTTTTAGGAGATGATCTATCAGACCCATTCCCATCAAAGGAAAATGAAGAGCAGCACTATAAAAACACTCTGAATCCAAACAAAAAACTTGCAGTGGAATTTAATGTAGATGGAAGCAATGAAGAGTACCTATTCTTTTCTTCTATTCTTTCATATGGAAATAAGTTTGTGAACTTGAGCCCAAGTAATTTAGCTATTGAGAGTAAAAATGGGATTGCATCGGTTTCTAACGTCTATATCAAAATGATGCATCAGAAGGATATGTTTATATTCTTCAAAATTGATTTTATAAAGATGTGCATATCAAAGGAGCCATTCAGGTTGCATGGGGAGCTGTCTTTGAAGATATACCATGCGATGTTTAATTATTTAATGGGTACCCGGGATCCAAATCCATTAAAGTTCGAAATGTGCTATATTGATAAAGACAAACAGGAAAAAACTATTCTTAGTTTACCAGATGTACACTTATTCAGAATGATTGCAAGTCTTTTGATTAGATATTTAAAAAAGAAGGGAGAGCCAGCTGAAAAGCCTCGGATGTATAACAATGACACTTTAAGTATTGCAGTGCAGAAAATGCGAAGTATTTATGTAGAAAACGACAATATATTTACACCAGTAAAGATACCGCGGAACAATAGCTATAAAACAAATATTCCTGAGGTACTGCCTGGTTATGCAGACTCTTTTATAACTATACTAAGGAATACAAAGCAGAAATATAGTACTGAATTGGTGGAATATGATGACAAATACATATACAAAAACCTAAATAAGGAAAAAGGCAATGGCGAAACACAGCCAAAATATAAACTTGATACCAAGCTGCATCCTATTCCAATCTCAGACAAACAGAAGCAAGTTATACAGGGGATGTGCTGTACTAACATTATTCTGCCGCTGACTATACAAAGCAGTGTATTGGATGAGTGGTACATTAAAAAAATGGTTCAAACACTGTCTAATCTGTTTGGGGCCAAGAAGAGAGAGATCGACATGTCTATTCAGATAAAAAACTTTCACATAGCAAATATATCAAATTACAAAAAAGATCCCGATAATAGTGCAATTGTTGTTTATATAAACGAGTTTGTTTGGAACCATAATGAAATTAATTCGTGCAGTACAGCACCATCTTCTGAAAAAAGCACAGTATCAGTTGTTGCCTCAATTATACTACCAAATACGATTGATATACACCATGACATATCTTCATATATTAAGATGTCTCCCATAATTGAGTTTGTATATACCTGTATAAACAATTACACACAAAAAAATATTATTGGCTTCCATATGCCTAAACCGGAAAAAATGGGCTTTCTAGAAAAGACAGTTGATATGATTAAAGCCTTTGGTAATTCTAGGGTGGTTTCTTTTTTTTCTTTAAGTAATATAAAGACTGCATGCTGGTGTATTTGGAAGTATATCAATTTCAACTTCGATTTATTTTTGGTATTGGGCGGGGAAAAATTAAATGTAGAAAACGACAAATATACAACTTTCCTAACTTCTTACTACAATAAGAACTTATTCATAGCAAAATACACAAAAAAAATAAAACCGGAGTCTGAGTTGGTAAAAAATAACAAAGAAGAATCAGGGCAGGATGAAGTTTCAAACACTGATGAGACAAAAGACCGTAAAAGTACATACATTGTGATTTTAAGGAACAAGGAGCCAATAGCATATTTAGATATAATGATGATGATAACACAAGAGCCGCATGTTATTTTTTTCCCACTATATATCAATAAGGCTATACTAGCTGCAACATTAAAAGAATGGCGTACTTGGAAACCAGAAAAGAAAGCCGAGCTAGACTTAAAAAACGATTTGTGGGCATATCTAGTGATAAATGACATGATGGTAGGATCCTTTAGAATGCCAGCATACAATGTTGCAGAAGTAAGCTCATTTTACACCAAAGCTGCAGCACTTGCTTCATACCTACCATGTGCTTCTATTTCAGGTTTATCTGATCTATTATATACTATTATTGTATATTTGATAGACAGAAAGCTACCTAGTATTGTTAAGGACGTACAAAAGACAGATGCATATAATAAAGCTGTGCAGGAAATGCTGTATAGTAAAATAAAAAAAGACATAGCCACATATCCCTTACCATCCGAAAACAACAAGAAAATTCCCGAAGAATTAGCAATGCAACAGAGTAACAAAAAAAGTATTTAACAGTACCAAAGCATCGAAACATGAAATACCCTAAGTAATTCTGTTATAAATCATATGGTTTTACAATTTTCGCCATTTTTACTGTTATTCTAAAAAGTCATATAGTTAACAGTTACATTAGCAGCGATACCTTGCCAGGATATAACCCG
The DNA here is from genome assembly GCA_001642415.1 of Nematocida ironsii. Taxonomy (NCBI): domain Eukaryota; kingdom Fungi; phylum Microsporidia; genus Nematocida; species Nematocida ironsii. Next base: position 75,681 of record LTDK01000186.1, read on the forward strand.
AAATACTGTTCATAATAAATAACATTAATAAGTACTTTGGTATTGTTTTAAAACACGCCCCATAAAAATGCCCAAATGCAGCCTAGGCACAGTCAATTGCCTACTTTAGCAATGAAAGTGCTATATACTGAAATTAGGCACACCTAATTAAGTGATTATTGCAAGCACAAAATATCATATAATTACAGTTACAACAGGGTATAATTGGCACAGCATACGAATGCCGATTGAAGCAGGTAGGATTGACATATCGATTGCCAGTTTAACAAAATTTTTATTTATTCGTGATTTGTCTGTTTCTATAATAGGGTATATGGAACATAAGAATGCTTAGAAGTATAACTGCCACAGATGCTATTTTTACCCCAGTAATATCTTCTGAGAACTGATAAGAAATAATAAAAGACGACAGTGGGCTGATTGCCAGCGTGATTAGTATTCTGATCAGGGTAGTATACTTTATAACAAAGTACCCAAAAACAAGACTGTCCCCAGACTTAACCAGTGATACAAACATAATTTCTTTAATGTGGTCATAGCTTATGTTAAGCTTACCAGCACAGAAAATGCAGAATATAATTAAGAATGAGATGGCCGCGCTAGTTCCAGAGTGATTAACAGCACTCTTCCACTTACTCTTCATTTTGGGCGCAACAAATACCTCAAAAACTATCCCTGTGCACGCCGAGAGAATGGGAAGACTGACAAGCATTAGATAGTCTATAAAAGAAGAAGACTCTGACTTAAATGATTCGGACTCTCCAAATATAAGGGGCGTGAACACCCCCAGCAGGAGAAGCCCCTGTGAGCTGTATTGTATTTTAGTATATCTTCTATTAAGAAATACAATTGCCATTAGAAATACAAAGAATATTCTAGTCTGTGCAGATATCAGCACAATTAAATTAGGAAATATCTGACTTACTTGCATCCATGTGAGAGACTGCAGCGAAGACAAAATACCAGAGATCATGTATCCCTTTAAATACTCAGCGCTCTCATAGCCTTCCCTATAAAATGAGCATGTAAAGCAGACCAGTGCTTTGATTAGCTCGCTTATTCCTCCTATAAGAATGTTCTCGTGGGCACTCAAGTGCTTGTTGGTTTTAGTTACGTATATTGTGCAGTATATAACAGAAAAGGCAAGAGAAGACACCTTTAGTGTTTCAAGCACACCAAGCTTTTCTTTTGGTACGTTCATGCTAATTTTTTTATTTTTGGGGTATTTTCATATTAGGCAAAAAAATTAAAAAAGAATGCGCATGCCGGGAATCGAACCCGGGTCTCTCGCATGGCAAGCGAGAATTATACCATTAAACCACATGCGCTCGGTATATTCATACAATGAACCTCCCTGTTGCTGCCAGTGCACTTATATGAAAACGTGAATTATTTTTTTCGGCATGAAATTGCAGCACTTGATACAGTCTTATGCTGATATGTCCGTGGGAATGGTAAAGCAAAGATGGACCGCGTTTCTCTTTCTATTTGTAGTATTTGTGTGGAGAATAATTATAACAGGTGGGTATCGTTTGGTTGCCTACTGCCTGTTTTTATATTTTCTCCACTGCTTTATTGGGTTCTGTACACCTGTTGACAGCGAATTACCAGACCCATTCGACATAGAGGAGGAAGAGACAGTTATTTCTTCGCCAATTAAAAAGAGTGGGGACGAGTCTAAGCCATTTATACGAAGACTTCCCGAGTTTGAGTACTGGCTGCAATCAATTAAAGCCTGTTTTGCTGGTATAGTTATGACATTCTTCCCCGTATTTAATATTCCTGTGTTCACTCCCATATTGATAATATACTTCTGCGGGTTGGTGTATTTAACAGTCATAAAAATAAGGAAGCATATGGAAAAGTACAAATACAATCCATTCTTTAATGCTAAGAAGATTTATAAAGGTATTGTAGAAATGAAGTGAATGTTCATTGAATATGAATAAATTAGTACGTGTTTACTACTGTATATTCTGTATTGCTAAATACTTTAGGTTATTTCTAATTATTATACAAATATATTAAATATATTTTATTTATAGCTAAGTATAATTCGCCAAATACCATGGCTATTAGACATTTATTTAAGTTTTATTTTTAGTTTAATTCATCTCAAGTGGAATATTTATGAAGTATTATAAAAAGAACTGCTTATAAAGCATAAAACAAGAAAATAGAGAACAATTGGGCAGAAAAGTGAAAAGGTCTCCTAACAGTTATTATAGTAATTTAATAATAGATCCCTATTATATTCTGTAATTTATGAATATAATGTAACAAGCACAAGTATAAACTAATATATAAAGAAGCAAATTATTTGACGAGTTTATTTCTTAGAAAAAGTCATTAAGGCACTTTATTATTGAATTTAAATACGTATTTATAAGCTGAAAGATCAATTTAATTTATGTTAATGTATTATGCCAATAATTATTTCTAATTTAATTTATACTACCATGCTTGTGTAAACACTCAGATAACTCATGCAGTTTCGTGTTATTGTTGGCATACAATATTAATTGTTACGAATTTCAATGCATGTACTGGTGAGTGTATATGGAAGTTGTTAAAATATTTTTAACAACTATTGTAAGAGATTTTTAATTTTTTTAATAAAAACAATTTGGTGTTAATGCCATGACCAACCAGCGGCAGCTGATTAGAAGCTCATACGCATTCTAATAGTCTTCGGTATGACAATGGGGTGTGGTGAATGTGTATTAAATCATTGTTTCTTTTATTATTATATTCTACTCTTATGCCACCTAGATATAACTTACTTGCTGCTTGGGTGCCAAATTTTAAATAAATTAAAAGTATGGAGAAATGTCAATTATAGTAGTTAGACGTTTTTTAAAATATAACTGAAAGTTTTTTTAAAAAATATGATTATAAGACTAGATTTTATTATTTGGATAATTGTCTCATGCAAGATACACTGTAGGATAGGAATAAATAGCTATAAGTCAATACACATTAATAGTATAAATAGCAAAGGAACAAAAATACGTATAGATGGATCTGCATCCCCAGTGCGTAAATTTACTTCTGAAAAGCTGAACTTAATGTATTTAATGCGGTTTTTCTCCCCGGAAATAGATATAAAGTATAATTTATGTATTGTTTCTGATCATGCAGGGATTGGAATAATTAAAGCTAATAGAGAGTTTACTAAAGACAGTATCTATAAAATAATTAGTGAAAAGAAAGAAGGGTCAACTTATATTATAGATTACCACCGAACATTGTTAGAATTGTTCCCTTCTTTGCCTAGAACTCTGTCGATCTATACGTCTAGAAATGATTCGTTCATTAGATTTCTTCGAAGTGAACATATAAGTGAACATAGAATGGATATTTTGGCTTCTTTATTTTTATTAGCAGAGGGAGTGGATATACCATTGATGGTAGAAGGCAGTAAAAGTAATCCAACGCTAGTCTTGAAGGAAATTAAAGCAAAACCCAAGAAGGCCAGCAAAACAAAAAATAAGAAGAAGAGTGAAGAGAGTAAAAATAAATTCTCTCTAAGTATGAAAGTTATGTGCAGTATAAAGAAGGAAGATAATACATACAAGGATAAAAATGTGGCACAAAAAAGAGCAGCTGATGTTATAAATTTCTTTATACGCAATAAAACAACCCCAGATATACGGGAAGGAGGTAAATACGCAGAGCCCAGAACATATGAAGAGTTTAAAACCGGGAAGTTTTTAAATAATGCCAGATGGCTAATACAGTATTATATATTTGAGTACTTGGATAGTGAAAACAGTGTAATTGAATTTGCAAATGCAGTATATTCTATGCTTGAAGAGTGTATAGCAGCAAAAAAGGATGAACAGTCACATGAGGAGGTAAAATACCTGGAAAAAATTCTTAACAATTGCTTTGTGGAATCTAATGATGCTGTAACTAATGACTGGATAGTGCCTGCATTAAATATATTGTATAACGAAAGGCCATTAGATAGTGTATTTCCATTTTCGGGTGATATAGATGTGCCGTGCTACCAATGTGTTCCCGTATACAATAGAAAAATGGATGTTTTTATTAACAAAGACATATATGGCAATTGTGCTGAGGCTGGATTGCTTAGCTTGTTTTGCTGTTTTGCATATGATCCAGCGACTAAAGAGTATACTACTGAGCATATGGGAGAAGTATCGCCAGACTTGAAAAGGTTCTTTGCCAAATATAACAAACCATTTGAGTTAACCTATGCGATGTATAATGAATGGAGTAAAGTGGTGGCAGATTTAGACAATAAAAATATTGTATATGTTGAAGAGAATAGAAATGAGATTTCGCCCGGCATAATAAATATGCTGCGCGTTGTTGCTGAGATGACTGGAAGGTATTCTCAAGAAGAAAAGTCTTTTAAAGAGTTTAGCGCTCCTCTGGAAAAAAAAGAAGACGCCTGCAAACTATTGAAAAAAGTGAATTCATATGCAGAAGAGTTATTTACATCACTTTCCAAGAAATGCAGTCTATCTAAAAAAGATTGTTTCGCATCGACCTGCTATCCATATAAGGATAATAAAGCAGAAGTGGTGGATAGAAAGATAAAAGTAGACATAGTTAAAGTTAGTATAAATGGAAATGCAGATAATAATTTTGACATATTTGGGGATGTGCGCATAGCATATACTTACTCTAAATTGGAAGGAGGAATAGAATTAAGCCATATTCCAGACCATCTCTTTATTAAATCATTTTCTGCAAATACTCCGGTCTTAACTGATGGTAAGAAAGCTACCATAGATAGTATAATTATCAGTATTAAAGAAAAAATATGCGGCACTCTAACAGAACATATGACTAGGCATTGCTTAGAACAAACCATGGATAATAATGGAGTTGAAAGAAGCATATGGCAGCCACACCCAGAAAACATAAGCATAACTCGTAAAAATAACGATTCTTATCCTATAGAAAAGTTTTTCTTGTATAACAGCGCTCTTAAAAACCCTGATCATGCAACAGCTATGATGCCATATATTAAGCTCTGCTTTTTAACATATCCACTCGATAAAATCGGCCACTGGTTGCGGACTATGTCTAATATCATAGGAAATCTTTCATTGATTAATTTACAAGTACTGCGTACTCTGTTCTTTAATCCCGTATATATTGAGTTGTATAAAAACTACTTTGACAAAGTCAATATATCACCAGAAATATTTAATAACTACTTTTCAGATGAGCATTCAAATTCAAACTATTATAATTATTTAAGCCACTGTAACTTGCTAAAAGAGAATTTAACGCTTATAAAGCTATACTTGATCTCTGGGAAGAATCCGGGGCTTTTCTTTTATAATGCAATAAGAAAGCCTTTATTAAAAATGCAGCCTATACTTCTTTCCATATTAACACTTAATGGTACATCTATAGATCCTCTAATTGAAGTTGCAGAGTTTTTAGATAAGTTGGATAGAAGTATTCCTAAATATAAACAGTGTTTGTCATCTGACTATATGTGGCTGGTTTGGCTTAAAATAGCTTTTAGCTCAGAGAAATTCAAAAATATTATAGAGCCCCTCTTTAAAAAAGTTATTATTAATGAATATTTATTTTTTATTCACGAAGACAATAATCAATCGATTGAACAAAAAAATAAGAATATTTTAGAGCAGTTTAAGAAAATTGCCAATAAAGATATAGTATGTTATGTGGAAGATCTTATACAGAAAACACCCGAATATATTATAAAATTAGATTATCTACTGGAAACTTGCTATATTTAATCTTTTATAGATATTCTGGTGTTCATTTTGTCTATATAACGGTTCTTTATAAATAACTGAATCAATTATTTAATTGTAATACTTAAGATTAATAAATTGTTTTATAGAAATTTACATATAAAAATACCGCTTTTTGTTTTTCCTGTTGTATATCCTTTGTATTCACCATAGTATCATTAAATAAATAAAAGAACTAAAGAGTATGGATTTGTAATTATTAAATAAAACCTATATATGGATTTATTTAAAATAAAATTATTTATTCATTATTTTAAATAATAATTATATAAATAGTCTACAGTATAAAATAGTAATAGTATAACTTTTATTTTACTAATAGTTAATAGAAGACAAATTTATTTAGAAATTAAATACATTTTATATTCTTACAATACTAAATAGTTAAAACAATGCATGTATAAAACACCATTAAACACGCATATATTATCAGAAGGTGGATGTGCGATGCCACCCACTGTGATTTTGTTAAAAATAGAAATCATCGAGAACCCAATTAATTTCAACTATTTAAGCAGTACACTCCAAGCAAAAAGAAAAGGCTCGTAGAAGATTTGAAGAAAGACTTTAATTTAGTACAAAGAATAACCAGTACTATTAGGACTTAATACATGGGTACACGCCGATATTATAATAAATAGAGATAAAGAACAGCCGCTCTAAACTGTTTATATATTAGACTATGTTATTCGGGTAAAAATAGTTGCACAAGATAAGTAAGTCAACCATAATAATTAGTTCAATGAATTATATTTGGGTTTAATTTTCTGATAGGAATAAATATAATAATGTATAAATATAACAAAATAAAATATTTTATGAAAAAACTATCTCAAGGTATAATTGCAATAGGAGCTCTTTATATAAAACTCATTTTAGCAACAGCAACTATATATAGAATGAATGAGTATGTAGCAGAAAACAATGGCATATACACCAATAGCAAAACAAGAGGCATTGGAGATAATATTTTGCCACATAATGCTACTTTTTCAACTCAGTCAGAAGAATATATGAAAGAATCTTTAGATGTGCTAGAGCATGAAATAGATAAATATAATAATAATGAAGAAATATCAAGCAATGTCTCAAAAGAAAAGAGAAGTATAAATACAGATCAATCTTATGTCTGGAAGAAACTAAACAAGCATGCATCGAATCTTAAACTAGATAGAAACCCATTATATAATTTAATAGAAATGTACAAAAATAATAATTATAACATTATAACAAATGACTATACAGATTCAAGTGCATGGAGAAAAAATTCCAACAAGTACGATTCTATTTATACATTAATTGATAACGGGGTATTTAGTAAATATTTAGGGAACAAGAAAGACTTAAATGGAATAAATTATAGATTAATTGGCGTGCCCGTACTTATGCCATGCATTGACGAATGGTATAGGAGCATTGCAAATATTTTTAGAAATATAATTCTACTCTCTGTGAATGATTTAAACAGCTTTAGTAGCGAAAAAACAGATTATTCAAATGAAAAAGATGAATCAGATGAAGGGAGTAGTTTTGAAAGTTCCTCTAGTGAAAAGCAGTATTCTTCAGTAGAGGATCTTTTAACTAAGAAGCAGGTGGCAAAAATCTTTATAAATTTGATACAGCTTCCACACATGTATAAGCAATTTATATTTGATAACGAATTATTTAAATATAATTATATAGATGTGTATATAAAAGAAAAGTTAGAACAAAAAAGACTAAACCAATATATTGAATTTCAAGTAGAATTGAATAAAGTAAAAATGAAAACAATAAAATTCTTTGGAGTTATTTACTCCCAAATAAATACGTTCATGCGCGCACAGCATGAGTTCGATGAGTTTAAAGAAAAAAACCAAGCACTATTTGATATAAGCGCATGGAGTAAGATTGGAGTGAGCAGGAAGTATCTGCAATATCTACTTGGTTGGCAGGCCACAAACTACTCTTTTGTTCATCAAGCGATTTATCTAGTTAAGTTAATAGAGAATATACTGAAAAATGACAATAATGGATTTTTTGTTTCATTAAAGAACTATATAGAAGGCAATGCAGCTAGACATTTATATAGTAATGAAAAAAATAAGAATGCGAATGAGTATTTTAACCATATTTACAAACTGATTTGTTTATCGCGTAGTGCACTTAGCGATAAAAACATTACAAATTTGACTGAGAATAATATAGATGCTCTTAATAGAACAGTAACATTTTTATTAGAGCAAATAATGAATATGATATTAAATATTAATAACGATATTTGTAACAGCATCCGTATAGTCTTTAATTTCATAAATGATCATCGGGTTACCATGAATTTGTTGTTTTTGAGGTATCTGTTTACGGATCAAATTCAATCTATTTGGAGCGTAGCAGGATTAGTGCAGGCGTATGCCATACCAAGCACAGATGACACAACAAACAGCCATCAAAAAACTAAAGAGGATCAGTATAATACGCTAAATCAGGCTGGTTGTGGGATTTCAAACACAGAAGACGATTTTTTACATGAGACATGTGATATTATTGAGGATTTTAGTTTAGATACTAAACTGCATGAAAGAATGAATAAAGACACTTTTCTGAATACAATACCAGGCACTAACACTGCATCAGTAGCAAGCAGGTCTAAAGAGCTTCATATAATTACCCCAGATGTTTGTAATAGAGCTGATGATAAGGATGAAGTGCCCTTAATGACACCACAATATGTGGAAATGGATTCAAGCGAACCCCTCCCCATGCATGCTTTTACTCTAGAAACAGATAAGAGTGAAGCAGATTATACAATTATAGATGTTTTGATTAATATATTAATATTATCTGTAGCTGTGGGTATATTCTGGTTATTATATATAAAAATACTAAGAAGGTATTTATAACCAAAATTAAACATATTTACTTTTTAATGCATGGTTATAGACCACAGAATTAATTTAACTTATTTTGACACATTACCTGTTTTTTATTAAAAGAATTATTTTAGCATATTCTGTAAACTATAAGTTCTTATTTATTTAATTTATGTTGCCATATCTATGAAATATTTGCTTAATTCATGCATTGCTTCTTTAAGATAAAACTTTTATCCTTTGTATTATTCATGTTGGATTCAATTAATATAAACAAGATAATGGAAATAATAGAAAAAACTCTCTCCTGCATAAAAGAAGATACTATAAAGAAGGAATCGTGCCTACTAATGTATATATTAATAAATATTAGCAAGAAAGTAAAAATATTTGCAGAACTACCTGGCCCATTAGAAAATCTAGCATATAATGCACTTTCTATGCAACTATTTCAAAGAACTGCGCACATTAATAAATGGAATAAAAGCATTATTATATCAATAGTCAACAAATCTATAAATCATATAAAACTGGTTATGAGAATAGTTATGGATTTAGCAGAGGAGCTGCAGGACAGTGACAAAAAAGAGGCATTCTATAATCTAATAGGAGAAAACCATATAGTTATGGCAAATTCATATATACATGGGGCAGACTCATTTAATTCTATCATTAATAATATGTGTAAAGAGGCAAATATCAAGCAATTAAACCATAACTTATCTGCTGAAAAAGCAATGGCTATGCTTTCTAATCGAGCTAAATCTAAAACATGCTCTAGACTACAAACAGCATTAAATATACTAATGAAGTACACTAGTGGGCTAACTGTATTAGATAAAAATGAAATAGGCTATCCAAATGCAACTGAATTAAAAATAAGCAACGATGATATTTATTCATTGCAGCTGCTTGAAAAAATATCTAGTTTACACAATATGCCTAATTTTTTATGTGATTCTGTGTATAGATCTATTTATATTAAAACTAAAAACAGTGAAGACGAAAAGCAAACTATCTCTGATTTATATATTGTAATATATAATATGTGTATAGATATAAGCACAGTTCGGCCTGAATTGTATATTCCTAAATGTTCAAATACAATTAAAGTGCATTTAAATAATCTCTGTAATTTAAAATTCGTGGGCATTCATAAACCAATTCCTTCAACATTGCTATTTAATAGTATAAAAGAAAATGAAGAAGAAAATTTAAAGTTTGAAGAAGGCATTGCAAATAATTTGGTTCAAGGATACTTAAAATCAACAAAGAATTATATTTTAGTTATTGCTAAGCCATTTACTCAAATTCAAGATAAATATATAAATGTATCTACACCTAAAGATACTATTATTATACCTGTGCTTATAATTATTCTGGCGGCTATTTATAGTATATTATTAATATATATAGTTAAAAAAGAATCCAGTGTGTTAGCTAATTAACTGCTTTAATATTTAAAATACTCATTTTTATATTTTAGTTCCACTAATGGTATAGAATTATTAAAGAAATATAGCTAAGAATTCAATAAAGATAATTTTATACAATAAATATTATTTACACTGTAATTAAGGTAATAAATGACTGTATATGTTACTATGTTATTATATACTGCCATTTATTACACTTTTATAAATATGCAATTAATATTTCTTACTGATATTTGATAAAATAGCGATTTAAACCTCTTAAATTTAGTATACCGGTGTAATAGTATACATTCAGTTAAATCAAGCCATTATTATAACTGCCGTGCCTTTCATAACTTATATTTCCTGAATGTTTAGACATTTTAAACAATTTATGAGAAGTGCACGAATCAATACGGAAAATGACAGTTATAATAATATACAACTAATAATCCTAAATTAAACCAGTAGTCTTTTATAGTAATGCATATAGATTGAATTGATATACCAGTATATCATAATAAAGTAAATTATAACTAACTATAATTTATTATTATAATACAAAATATTTAGAATAAATTGTTTAAATCCACATCTATATTCTATACATCATCTGCTCTAATTAAATTGATTATATTTCTAGTTGTTTTCTCTCTTAACCTCATTATTCTTTCACTTACTCGCTTTGTTCATTTTTACTGAGTATTTCACAAATACTTGCAAACTCTTCTGATAGAGATGCATTTCCTACAAGAAACCCAGATAGATTCTTTATACTCAATAAATTCTGTACAGAATCTTTTGTAACTGATCCACCATACAGTATTCCTTCTATTCTATTTCCTACTTCATCATGTATTATATTTACTGTACTTTGTATTCTCTCTGCACTTGGAACATCTCCAGTACCAATAGCCCACACTGGTTCATACGCTATGATTACACTACTATTTATTTCTAGGGTTTTAATTATATCTAACCTATTCCTAATTATTCGACTGGTTTCTTCTGTACTTCCATCCTTTTCGTACTCTCCCACACAGAGAATAATATTCAGCCCATTTTTAATTGCAATTTTTAATTGGTCTCTTATTTCTTCTTCTGTCTCATGAAAGTACTTCTCCCGCTCTGAGTGCCCTATTAATACTGTATTTACACCAGCATCTTTTATTTGGTATGGTCCAATTCCTCCCGTATACGAGCCTTTCTCAGCATATGGACATATGCACTGCGCACCAATTTCAAATACAGAATTAAACTCCCTCCTGGCTTCATATAATAAAGTGTATGGCACACAGACTACCACCTTAACAGTACTTATACTGCCCTGTATATTATTTAATACTTGTGATATCTTATGAACAGTCTCTTTATCACCATTCATCTTCCAATTTCCTATGCATATTCTCATATTTTTAAACAAATACTTTTATGAATTTATTTATTGAATTAACTCATCTGCCTTTGCATATAATAACTTATCTGCATTGCCACTCTTTCTGATCTGGCCACAGACGGATAAAATTGTGTCTCTTCCTGTGTACCTGCCATTCTCATCAAGTACTCCTACTGTGTATACTACACTTGACTTGTCATGTGGTGCAATTGGTCTGTTAATAAATGCGCACTTTCTTATTGCTCTAGTTCCTGTCATACGTGGGCTATAAAAAAAACGTAAAAATATAGAAAGTATATTCTACCCAAAAATAATAAGCCTATGTGTAATATATTTCAGTAATAAATAGTACATGTGTAAATAATTACACAAATAATGTATCTATGTGTAAATAGTTTATATATTAATTAGTACAGGACCTATTATACCGTGTGTAATAAATTCTACTGTAAAATTAACTTGAAAATTTTATGGAGAGTATAGAACTGTTCTGTCCACAGTGCAAGAGTAATTCGTATATAAATCCGGGAATGAAAATATTTGTTAGTCCATGCTACCACAGCTTATGCGAACTGTGCGTATCCAGATTATTTGCTAATGGACCTAATCAATGCCCAGAGTGTAATATTACATTAAGAAGATCTAACTACATGAGTCAAACATTTGAAGATGTAAGCATAGAAAGAGAGTGCAGAATAAGAAAAATCATTGCATCACAGATAGGAAAGTCTTTAGAAGATTATTCAGATGAGGAGGATTATAATGATTATTTAGAACAGGTTGAGCAAATGGTTCTAGAACTTTCCACATTGAAGGCACCAAAAGAAGTGCTCACCCGAGTACAGGAGATAAAAGAAGAATTAGAAAAGGAAAAGTCTTCAGATACAGAATCAGTCAAAAAGAGAAAGATTGATTTATCTGTAAGTCAAGAAGTAACAAGTACATGTAAAGTATCAATTAAGTACTTATTCCCACCCGAAGCAATTGACCATCTTACAATCCCTAAGAGAGTGATTGCTTCATCTGTTCTCTCAAATTTTAATAATTTCAAGTCACTAACTGAAATATTAATACAGAAAGCATCTGCTTCATTAACCACACCTACACTATAAAAATAATTAGTACTTTATAATGTATGTGTAATAAATAATATTAATTTTACTACAATTACAATTAAATTCACACAATTTATAAACCATTCACTTATAATTATTATTTATTACACATACACTATAAAGTATTACAAAATTTATTTAAATGGATCCATTTGTAATATAGGATGATTTAATATACAAAATATATAAATAATATACAACATAATAAGAATAATCCCTACTTCAATCTCAAAATATCCAGTTCTGATTTCATTATTAATAAATAAAAGAATCGTAGATATAACAGTAAATACAAGAGAATATAAGCTACTTCTATCAACAACTGCATTCTCACTGGTATTTACATAAGGAATAATTGATTTTTGTAACAAAAATACATGAATGGGGAGTGATATAGCAATAGAGAAGCAGAGTTTATACCTGCCATTAAACATTCCTACTAGTATAACCATCATAATAGGAAATAGTACATAGATATTATTAATTATAATATACCCAGTGTATTTCTTATGCATATTAGATAATATTACTTTAATTATACTAGTGATATGCTTGGATATTCCCTTTATAATAATACATGAACAGCCTAAACTGTACATATTCCTGAAATAACTTGTTTTTTTTGAATGTAATGATAATATACAAAGTATAAATAATGCTGCTATATATAATGGTATATAGTACATATCTTTAAATGTAATACCTATCAGTGACCCCATGGTGGTTGATGATATTATAATATTTATCCATCTGTTATTTGTACTATCAGATGGTTTATTAATAATTCTGTTGAAGGTTCTTTCCATTAATGATTTTTCTGTACTTGATTCTGTGTGTAAATATAATCCATAATCCTTCCCTTTTGTTGTAAATAGCATAAAATAAACAGAATATAATACTATTAATACAACAGAACTGTATGATGTTATAATAGAGTATAGACCAACAATAGGCGATGCCATTGTGCCAATTGTTTGAAAGAAAATTGTGTGTCTTATACTGTCTGAGTAGATTCTTTCTTTTTTCTTCTTGAATATTATGCAGAAACCTGCTAATGCTGTTATACTGAATACACTTGAATGGTACCATACAGATTCACCTAAGTTAAGGTCAGGCAGGATTGTTGTGATTGGTGAGTATAATAACCCTATTAGTGCTATTATACTTTTTAGACCAATTGTTGGATATCCTAATTTAGATGCAATCTTATCTAATTCACTGAATATGTACGTATTTGATATAAACACAGATACTCCTATGAATATTGATAGAATAACTGTTAATAGTGAATATGTTTGTGTCGGTGTATCTGGGGATAGGATTCTTTTGTAAATATCTAATAATGCACTCATTATTTGTTTACAAATTAGTAAAATATATTTTACTATTTGTATAATAAATATTTTACTTTTCACTATTTGTGTAATATATTTTACTTTTTATGGTTTGTGTAGTATATTTTGCTTATTTATTATGCAATGTATAATAAATTGTAAGATATAATGAGTTTAGTATTTTAAATTATAAAGTATAAGAGAATTTCTGTACATTTTAGCTTTTATTTATTGCTGAGTTGCAATAACCCGATATAACCCAAAATATCAGTATTATTATATGTGACTAAGAAGTACATATTAGAACAACAGAAATAACCGGGAAGGAGTGAATACCATAATATATTATTATAATAGAATATTCGGGTTATTTCTGTTATTGATTATAATTAAACCTCAGCTACATCATTTACATCTATACTGCCAAAGGTCCTTCTTCTACAGCAGAATATATAGAAGAGGGAGAATAGCATAGAAAGTAAAAATAGGATAACCAATGGGAAAACAATAAAAAATACTAATGGGAATGTTCCTAAGAACAGAAGCAAACACATGATCACTAATATAAAACTTAAATGGGCAGTCAGTGCCCTTTTCCAAGTTTCTGCTTCATCATTAGACTCACTTCCTGTGGGAGAGTCAAGAAGTGCCAAGAAATCATTTTGTGTTCTTTCAAGCTTAAATATAAAATAATCATCTGGATTAACGGCATTTCTCTTGAAAAATTCTCTTGTGCCTGATTTTACCAGAAAATCACCATCATTGGCGAAATATACAGCACGTATTCTAAGTTTCTTGTCTGTATTTACAACAGATTCCTGTGGATGTGCTAGCGTCTCAAATAAATCACGTGAAATACTTCTTAATTCTGGTTCTTTCTTCACCGAAAGCCCATCAATATAAGAACTGCTGGTGTTTCTTGTAATTGGAAGAATTTCACTGAATGCTTTCATTTTCCCACGAGAACTCTCCACAGAAGGATGGTCGTATTCTTGAAGGGCTACTTCTAATGAATCGTACCCTATCTTGTAGTAATACACCTGGCCCATTATAAACATATTATTCATTGGATTTCTTACTTTCATTCTGTGAAGAAGATGCCTATCTGCCTCGTACTTAAAAAGTATCTTATTAATCTCAAATGCTGAGTAGTAATAATTATACAGAGATGTTGCATTTGTCGGATCTGAAGTGGTTACTTTTGCCAATATGTACTCCTTCCCATTTTTAAGTGCTTCTATAATTGACTTTCTGAAAGATTCTAAAGTGAATGGTTCACTCTCTTCTGCATTCACTACATCAAGATGGTATGATGACTCATGGTATGAGTTGGGTGCTCCTGTTATGAGTAACTCCAAGTTCATTGACTCTGCTCGAGTGATATTTTCCAATGCACACTTTGTTAGCATCCTTAAGCAAACAAATAGATAAATAAATACTAATAGTAAATAAAGATGGAGCGCAGGGCTAAAATAGTAATACTTGGGAGTTGTAGTTCAGGGAAAACAAGTCTAGCAAAGAAGTACATAAATGGAGGGTTTGATCCAAATCAAGCTGCCACAATTGGTGCAGCCTTTCAAACAAAAGAAATACACAGGGATGGGTATACATTACACTTAGACTTGTGGGATACAGCAGGGCAGGAGAGGTATGGGGCAATTGCACCTTTATACTACAGAGATGCCAATACTGTAGTTGTAGTATATGACATAACAGATAAGCTGAGCATAAAAATAGCCCAGCAGTGGTGCTCTGAAGTAAGACTGAAAAACAAAACAGCATCCCTTGTAGCATTTGGCAACAAAACAGATCTTTTGTTTAAATCATCAGAGTCTTCTACATTTATGAACAAAGGGTTTCCAGATGTAGGGGTAGTTCAGAAGCTCAGGGAAATATCTGAGGTGACCCAAAATTACTTCACTGAATATGAAATATCTCATTTTACTGGATCTGCTAAAACAGGAGAGGGTGTCAACTCTTTATTTAAGCATATTTCAAATAATACTTCTTATGTCGAAAGAATCCTTGTACAGCCAACTGTTTGGTGCTGTTTATAGATAAAAGTTAATTATCTAATTATTATTAGGTTTATTTATGGTATTACATATTTTTATACGGAGTCAATACCAAATAGCTTACATTTATATTTTGTATTCTGTTCTGCATCTGGGATAATTTCTGTTTTAAGCATGTGGAATACTTTAAGCGTAAGTAAGGCATCGCTCCCGGCTTGGTGCTGTGTGCCTTCTCTGCAGACAGATAAATGGTCTGCTAAGTCTTGCAGCCCTCCTTTCATTCCCAGCGTGTTTATTAAGTATTTTATGTCGTAGAAATATGGGAATACCTTTGAGAGAACATAAGAGAATTCCTCTATTGACGGTGGTAGGTCTTGCCCCATGACTGCTTTGATGAAATAGCCAAAGTCGTAAGATGAGTGGAAAGAAATCCATTTTAATGACTTATTCATTAATATACCAGAGACAGTTATTAACTCTGCAAATACTTCAATATTTATTCCGTCTTTGTAAAGTCTATCAAAATCAATTCCTGCTTGCTCAAGCACGTACATAGACTCTCTCGCAGACATGCTCCCTTTCTTATCAAAATGAAAGTTAAACTGCCATGTGCTTGGAATTGGTTTTTCACCCTTTTCATTAGAAAGAGATATTCCCAGCTGTATAAGACTAAGAATACTTACATTGCACCGTAATTGATTATACGTATATGTTGTCTGGGCTGTAAATGTTCCTATTGGCTTAGCAATTACACCAGGAAATTCTGTGTCCATGGCAATATAAGGATATTCCTTTATTTTTTGTGATAAAAGCTCAATTTCTTCTTCTAAATTATGTTTCCACACATTTCTTATTTCATTTTCTGTAATTCTGTCTTCCTCCATTCTTTTTTCTTTTTTTATTTTCTTTACCCTTCTTATTAATTATTTCTAAAGGAACATTAAGTAATTTTAAATTCCGGGTTATTATAAATAAATCATTGTATAATATATTCCATCAGTAATAACACAATAACTATATAGTATACATTGTTGTATACTATAGTAAAAACAATGAAATATATTATGCAATGAGTAAATAATTTTATTTTCTCTTTTATTATAATAATTCAGTATTAATTATACGATATGCTATTGGCTTTGAATTTAGGGTTATAAAATTATGTTTAAAGGCATTATAGATTAATAATTCAAAACAATAACAGCGCCACTATCGGTGTGCCAAATGGTTTTATGTGTTAAAACAGAAAATATCTGGTCAATTCTATTAAATTTAATTCTATTTATATACAAAATAAGAAACTGTACGTGAATTAAATCATTCTGCGTACAGCTTTAGAATATTTTTATATTTTATAACGTAAATTACCTATATATGGCTATAGATAATAAAAAAGTATACTTATTGATTGGTGTTGATGTAGTATAAATAAGTAGCCACATAGTTGGCTATAACCACGAATAGAACTGTCTTGCCATCTGGTTCCCTGGTTAAATAGTCTTTTTATCTATTTCGTCAGCTATTTCCTGAAGATTTGATAAAATTTTATTAGGAAGAGTCTTTCCTGAAGATATTTCAAGTATGTCACGTATTAAATCAATATTTCCTAAAATATTTACATGCTCTGCTGTATACTTGCCGCCCCTTACTTCTAGTATAGAAGTAGATGGAACGTGTTTATATTCTCTATTTACTGTCTTAACGCCGTATGGATTTAATGACTTCTTCTTCCACCCAGATATCCCCATATAACCTAAAGACACAACAGGAACTGTTCCATCGCCATCTTTCAATACAATGCCATTATATACATTATTACTGCGCGAGGATATATTTCTATCTATTTTTAAAGTGCCGTTTACATCTATAAAATAGTACCCAGATTCTGTTGGTTTGTTTACGCCGTAAAGAGAATATATAGTTAGATTTGGAGCGTTTGGAAGAGCACACTCTAGTGGGTTTGACCATTTATCTTGTTTTTTCTTTGGAATTACTATTTTTTCATGCAATTGCTTATTATATGATGGGAGAATTTCTTTGATTATACTAAATATGTCGCTATAGCTGAGGAATTTATGCTCCTTGATGCTATTATTCTTTCTTTCTTTTATTTTTTCTTTTTTTGTTTCTTTTCTAACTGCCACTAAATCCAATTTATCTGAACCTTTCCTTTTCCATATTCTCTCTCCTCCTTTTGGCAATAGATGAAGAAGAGACCCCCAGGTTTTAAATAGTTCATGCCTGTTCTTTTTCCCAAATAATAATTCCACAATTGTATACTGAATTATGCCCATATCAACTGTATCCTTTACCTCACCTGCTAGAAGACCGCCCAATGCTTTAGGCGCGCCTAGAAGAGGAGGGCCTATGTACACAGCACTGTGCACGTATTTGTCCACCCATTTTGGGTCTTTATCAGACACCCACTGCATGAAATAATGAAATATTAAAGACCCCATGCTATGTGCCACCACAAGTACTTTTTCTTTCTTTCGTATATACTGTGTCTCTATATCTATTTTAAGCTTCGTAAAATAGCTGTCACGTATTTCTAACTCTTCAATTCCAAGCCGCCAGTCAAAGGCAGCAAAATGAATATCTGCAACATCATATCCAATATACGATAAATTTTCAACTATTTTCCACCAGAACCACATACCAGGTATGGAAAAGTCAGACGAGTCAAGGCTGCTGCACGCCCTAACTTTGATTCCGACAGGATCAAGCCCTGTATCAGAGTTTAGCTTCATTATATTTACCCACTCATCTCTGTTGTGCAACATAAAAACAAGAGTAGAGTGCGATCCCCATATTCTTTTCCTAAAAAATGAAGTGTTCTCTTTTTTTGTCTGCCATAGTTCTAATGAAGTATTTGCGATTCCTGGAATTATAACAATCGGATGCTTTCCCGTTAGTCCATTATTATATGCAACCATGCCAGGCATTTCTTCTATTTTTTCGTCTGGCGTAAATGACGTTATTTCAGCAAAATACAATATCTTTGCTTTTGTTGTAGAACTAAGATTTAGGTTTAACACTGTCTTTGAATTAAGTAACCCCTCTATAAACCTCATAATAATTGTTTTTTCAAATGCTTTCTCATATCCTATTTTTATAAAATATGCCAAGATGATTAGTATAATTCCTATTAGAAAATACCTCTTCTTTCTACGAGGTTTTTGCTGACCACATGTCGCGCACCTATCCCCTGTGTTTTTTGGCATTTTTGTTTTGTTTTCGTCCTTCTTTTCTTTTTCTATTTTGTTCTTATTCATTGGCATTTCCATTTTTATTGGAGATATAAAAAAAGTGAAAGAAAATATATTTATACTATTTTTATTTATTCTAAAACCACTGGTATAAAGATTTATCTGTTATAAGATAAGACCATAACAAATAACCATAGAAATATAAATTCTAATATATTTATAGTTGGTTACTCCATTGTGCATTATTAAGACTCATTCCAAAATTTTATTATTCTCTTCTTATATAGCTTCAATTTTCAATTATAACAGCTCTATAAGGCTTCGAAGGCATGGGTATGAGACCCCTACATTAGACGTGACCCCTGATATGATAGAAACCAACAACCACAATTTATATATATTTGAACACCGGGAGACCACATAAAGCAATTATCTTTTCATTAATTTTTAAGTACCTGGCTATACAAATTCATAATTAATCCATCTAATGAATTTCTCTAATAATAAAAGAAATATTAATTTATTCTTTTTATTAATAATGTTTAATTATTAAAATATTGAAGGTCTTAACTTTAATTAAACTAGCAGTGAATAGCATATTATGTGAACTACGCATAATTTATTAAAACTAAAATATTATTTATGCCTTACATAGAATAAAAATAAAATTATGCAAAGAACCTTTGCACTATAAAATTATATTTATAATATGTAAACTCCTCTTAAATATACCTATAAAATACTATGTGCCATGTCACCCGATTTGACTAATAGGTTTTTTTGAATTTTTATTAGCTCCATATTAATTTTAGATTCATCTAATGTTTTTGTACTATTTTGATTAGGGCTTAATATTATGGTTATTTCTCGATTTAGTAGCTCTAGCATTTTACACTCTTTTTTGGCTGTGAATTTAAAAAAACTAATTAGCCATTGTAAGCTATTATAAGCTACTTTTATAGAATTATTGTCTATGTGTTCACGCATAGTTGTATTATTTGGCGTATATGGCAATTTGTTCATATTAAGAGCATTTGCAGTTATATTTTTTTCTATTTTAATTAATTTTTTAGTTATTCCCTGGCCAAGATACCTCATTACAATAAAATGTTTGTTAATTACGCTTTGTATTGAAGAAACTGCCCTTCCTGCATAGATGTTTGTAATTTCATGCGGATTGAATGTCTGCATGGTTGAACAGGCACTATACAACTCAGTTATTTCATTGTTTAATTCTGCATATATCTCTTTTCTGTTGGCTAAGTGTAGAATTTTTACAATTTTTTTTATATATTCTATTTGTTTGTATAACTGATCTACTGTATTGTATAATGATGCTTTCAAATATTCTGCATTCCTTATACCCAATTTAAATGCACTGGACTGTTTGATATAGAGGTCTATATCCGATATTGTGGCATTTGGGTGCTGTGCATTGTACGCATTCATTGAAGCTATTATTTCATCTGAAAATGGACTTTTTTTAAATGTCTTTAAAACATTTTGTAGATCATAAATAATGGTTAATAAATAGATTCGAATCGTGTTTTTTGATTCTAATAGCAAGCTATCTATTTTCTCATCTGTTATTGCAGTTTTACAATTTTTAATTTTAATTAAACGATTACCAGCAGAGCTAAGATATCTTTCTGATGTACCACTTTTTACAATTCCTCGTGTTAAAATAGAATACATTTCTTCCATTGAAATTAGATTACTGCTTTCATCATCTTTTAATTCTATTGCTTTTTTAATGAGAGAGGAAATATCTCCTAATTTAAATGGAGCTGATAAAACTATTCCATATAGCATTTTCATTATCTTATACTTTTCTGGGTCTTTACTGTATGCTTTATGCATTTTATTGTTTCGATCTATTTTATTATAATATAAGTTTGTTATACGATCATAACCATTGTGTGGATTTCTATTAAAATAAAACTCATCATATTTTATAAAATCTTTCTGCTTATTTATATTCTTGTTTTCTATTTCTCTTTTAGGCCGGGCTTCATTAAAGCTATCTGATAGTTCTGGAATTATTTCCATTTTTTCAAGAGGAGCAGAATTAAATTGTATAGGCGAAATAACAAGCGGTGGACTGCTTATGTTGGCAATGTTGCTATAGTTAACCAATGCGCCACTAGCTAGTACTGTGGCGGTGTTTACAATAAATACCCCTATAAATAAAATATATTTTCGTATTCTCATTTTTATAGAAAATTTATCTTATTTTGGGTTATATATTTTTGTTTTGATTATAATCTTATAATATATATATAATTGATATACAATCCCACGATTATTATAAAAAGTGTAAAAAACAATCTTATTTAAAGGAGTATAGCAAAGTATAATTTATATGATTTTTGATGGTTTTAATAATAAGAACTGCCCATTTATAGTAGTTATATGTTTGAACTATTTAAATTTTTATAGTTTCTGTCCACTTTATTTTGCGGAATTCTATTTTTTTGTATTTAATTTATTTCCATTATTATTAGACTTAATTGGTAAAAAATACATAGTTGGTTTATATTCTGAAATAATATATACTGCCGACCTCCTGCATTCTATTTCACTTGATTCCACTACTTTTAGTTTGTTTATAAGCCATTTTTAATAGGATCTGTTAATTTTTACTAATTTTTTAATATAAATTTTTCCGTTTAAAATATTTGATGGATGCAAAGGAACAAATGCTAAGAAATCATATAACAAGAGAATTTTCAGAATTCAACGGAAAAACCATGTCTTTAGAGGAGATCCAAAGCAAAATAATCAAACTGGTACTAAACGCGTATAGAAGAGACTCCTTATTCAATGAGAAATATCCACTGTTAAATAATTTAGCATATAACACATTTACATCGCTATTATTATATAATACGTATATAATTAAAGAGTTCAATGAAGACAACGCTATTGATGCGGTTAAAGAATCTATACGGCTGGCTGATATACTTATAGATAGTATTGAAAAGGGCGGGCTTCTTATACCACAAGGCAAGCAAAGAAGCGCTTTCTATAGCATGTTAGACAAAATGCATATATTTTCAATTCTTCCAGCTTCGTTTTTAGACTATGTAAGAAAAGATATTTTTTATGCATTATATCCAAATTCCCATAGTAAAAGTCTCTTTATTGAAAAAATATCTTTTGAGTATTCATTAAGAAAACTATGCGAGATAAATGAATTTGAAAACTGCTCGAATCTTGATAGAGTGCTAGATATATTAGCTGAAAATATAGGAAATTTTACAATATATGGCAATAACGACATCATGCAGTCCAATTTACACAATCTCAATTTGTCTGATAATGATATATACTTGTTACAGCTATTTGCGTCTTGTTCTACAGATGATCTGTATGATTGTATGTCTATACTGAGGGATTCTATATTCATTAGAAGCAAGAAGATTGATGAAAAAGAGATTAAAAATGAATTCAAAAAGTCTCATCTAAAAAGAATGCTTAGTTTGCCAATTATAAATCAAACAATTTCTTTTATGCTTGAATTTTTAAAAAAGATACCTTCTTTAAAAAAAAGCCCAATAGAAATAGAAATGGATTTTCTTAATAATATAGAGTTTGGTTTAAAGGCTATTTCAAAAACAATTAATGTGTGGGGATTTTCTTATGTAACTGCATACGCTCCAAAAGTTAAACAAACTATTGATTCGGCTATTTGTGTATATTTGCCTATTTATTTTTCATTTTATGATATATTTTCTATAATACTTTCATTTTCTATTGTTAACCAGTTTATGAGCAGTTATACTGGAATTATCAATAGTATAATTAGGCTAGGAATATGCACACTTCAAGAATATGAAGTTTATATTTCTTATAATGAAGAAACCCAAAATAACAAAATGGACTATCTTTATTCTATATATGATATAGACATAGAAGAATTTAAGAAAAATGTAGTTGAAACACGTAGACAAACTATTAAAAACCAGTTGGATGTGATATTTAGTTCTCCAATTAATCTATCACTAAGCGATATGTTGAATAAATCGTTAGAAGAAATGGAGGCACCTAAAAATAAGGCATTAAATATTAAAACTACTGATCAAATAGCAAACTTTCTGAATTTATTAACTGATATAAAGAATAATGAAGCAGATAATAATATTCTGATAAATGTAAAAAATATAGAACATAGTATTGATATCAGTGTTGTTGAGCTATCAGATGAAGATGAAATATTTTATGATGCCAATGATGATATAGAACATAGTATTGATATCAGTGTTGTTGAGCTATCAGATGAAGGTGAGATATTTTATGATGCCAATGATGATATAGAACAGATTGTTGATAGCACACATGGCTTATGGAAAATTCCTTCTCTAATCATAAGAAATATGGGAATGTCACTAATTGTCATTTTAGTAATTGCCAGTCTTTTTACATTATACCGCTATGAAATAATTATGTTTACAGAGTGGGTTACATTCTCATAGTGAGTTATATTCGGGTTATAATATAAATAACTATAGCTTAAAATAAACATTACTATAACTCATATAAAGCTTT
>LTDK01000041.1:0-93480 GCA_001642415.1 Nematocida ironsii
TAATAATAAATAATATTATTATATAATAAGTATAATATATTATAATTAATATTATATATATTAATATTATAGTATAATATATTATATAATGAGTAAATAAATGAATAATATGTACATAATGTACAATTAGTATTATTATTAGTATTACACTTATTACATTGGTTTGGTGTATGTAAGTATAATAAGATATTACATGTATCACAATTAGTGCAATTTTTATATGACTTATTATACATTGTGTTATTAGTATTATTATTAGTACTATGTGTAGTATATTCTGGATTATTACTATTATATGACTTATTACTTATTGTGTTATTAGTATTATTATTAGTACTATGTGTAGTATATTCTGGATTATTACAACACTTATTACATAATGTGCATATATTATTGGTTATATTTATATTATTTAGTATATTTATATCTGGTGTACTTAAATGTTTTATTATATTATTATTTAATGTACTGTCTGTTATAATATTACTAAATAAATTATTTAGTCTATTTATATCTGGGTTATTACTTATTACATTATTAGTAGTATATTCTGGGTTGGTGCATGAATTATTACACATTGTGTTATTATTATTACTTTGTGTACTATGTGTATTATATTCTGTATTATTTAGTTTATTCTTTACCCTTTTCCTTCTATTCTTTATTATCTTACTAATACTTGTTCTACTAAGAGAGGAAAGTGTCTTGAAGTATTCTACTTTCTTCATACAAATAAAAATATATTAGAATATTAATAAATACACATAGTGTAATATATATTAAATAATGCATAATGTGTAATAAGTAATGCATAATGTGTAATAAATAATGCATAACCCGTAATAAGTAATAATAAGTGATGTATAATGTGTAATAAATAATGCATAATGTGTAATAAATAATAATAAATATGATATGATGTGTAATAAGTAATAATAAATATGATATGATGTGTAATAAGTAATATATAATGTGTAATAAGTAAAAATTGAAATAATTTATGGTAAGCTACATTGATGAGCAGAAAGTAAAAGAGAAAGTACATAAAAGGTTACTAAATAAACAGGGAAGTATAATATTAAAGGACATAGATAAGTTATTTAATATAATAACAGAAATTAATAAAGAAAGAAGAATATTCACAGAGTTACCTGACACATTAAGTAATTTAGCATATAATATACTGTATATACAAATGGCTTATAGAATTATATTTAAGAAGTATAATGAAGATTATATTATATCAGAAATAAAAGAGTCTACTAAGCATATAGATATAATTATGGATATAATTATGGAAGTAGCAGAAGAATTAGATAATGAATATAAAAAACAAGCATTTTATAAATTAATGGGTAATAATCATATAATTATGGGTGAAGTATATAAAGCCAGAAGTACTTTCTATGATTATTCTATTGATATACTCTGTGAAAGTATAAATATACCAGAATTATATGATAAAATGACTTCAGATGATATAATGATTAAATTATGTGAATTAACTGAATCAGGAGAGTGTTCTAGGTTACAGAAAGCATTAGATATACTAATAAAGCATGGTAATAACCTAATTATAACAGATAAAATAATAGAACAATCAAATGCACATAAATTAGGTATAAGTAATGATGATATTAATTCATTATACTTACTTACAAAACTACATAAGTGGACTAATAGTGATTTTAACATATTTATAGGCCAGTCCATATATAAATCAATTTATAATGAAATTGATAATTCAGAATATGATAATGAC
The DNA here is from genome assembly GCA_001642415.1 of Nematocida ironsii. Lineage (NCBI taxonomy): Eukaryota > Fungi > Microsporidia > Nematocida > Nematocida ironsii. Next base: position 1,763 of record LTDK01000041.1, read on the forward strand.
AATTATACATCAGAGAGTCAATCCCTTTATAATTTATATGTTATAGTGTTTAATATGGCCATACTTAAAGATATACCAGATACTGAATCGTATATAAATGAGAATATGAATGGAATTAAAAAATTAATAAATGAACTAAAGCATAAGAGAAGAATGAGAATTTGTCATGAAATTACAGAATCAACAGTATTCAATGATATAATGGAATACAGTACATCTATAAAAAGTGAACACTTTAATATTGACAGTTTTAAAAATAACGTAATTAATAATTATTTAAAATATACAGAACCTATTATTTCATGTATTACAGGTACATCTACACATACAGAGAATATAAAATTATCAGGCAATAATAATGGAATAGTTTATATGAATGAACTAGAAATTAAAGAATTACAAAGTACAGATTATTATAATACAGGAGTATTTAGTGTACGTTCTCCATTATTAACTCCATCTAGTATACAAACTGATAAGAATCCTTTATATTATAATATACAAGAAGATAAGGATCCTTTATGCTATAATATACAAGAAGATAAGAATCCTTTATGTTATAATATACAAGAAGATAATGAAATAGAAGAAGTAATAGTTAATGCAGACACAAGAAATACTGATTCTTATTTATTTTTTAATGCAAAATTAACTAATACTTTCTGGAATAGTAGAAATATAGCAATTATTATAGCAATATGTATATTTATTTCTATAATTATTCTTATTGTATGTTTATTATACCCAAATGAAACAAAACACATTCGGAATGATAATTTATGCTGTCCACAGATTAAGCTAAGATAGAATTTTATTAAACCAATTATTAATATTTCATTAATACATTAAATGACCATGAAATTCAATTTTTTATTATTCTTATCATATAAATATACGTGTATACCAGCCATATACGGAATCACAAGTATGGGTGTAAGACTATCACATTAAACATGGTTTATAATATGGTAGAAACTAACACTAATTATTAATAACTCAAAAATAAGTGCCAGTTTAAATATTTATTCATTCTAATAAAGAATTATTTTATACAGTAAGAAATTAAACCAGAATATAACTAGAATTAGAATATATATGGATATAACCCGAGAAACTACTTATTCTCTAGTAATAGTATACCTTATTATATAAAACATAAATATGTAAATATGTTTTACATGTCTCCTGTTTTATATTGTACAGCTGTAACTTGAATTATTTCCCCTATCATATTATTATGTATAAATACAGAATGGATGGGTTTATAATATGGAAATTAAGTATATAAGAAGAAATATAATTTATTTGTTAATATCTATTAGTATAATTAGTAAAATACGAGGATTATATGATACACCCCGAAATAAAAAGAGTATTATGGATAGTAAAGAAATAAAAGAATTAAGCACTATAAAGGAAGAAATTGAAGAGAAAGAAGAAGAAATTGAAGATAAAAAGAAGGAATTAGATAAACTAAAGAAGAAATTAGATAAAAGAGAGAAGGAAATAGAGGTAAGTCCAAAAACAAGTTCTATTGGTGGATTAAAAGAGAATTCCACTGGTAGACTAAAAAGTAAAAGCTCTAATAAAAAGAAAAATAAATCGAAAGAAAAATTAGAAGAATCAGAAGAGGAAGAAGAAAGTACTTCTGATGAAAGCAAAGGGAGTAAAAATCAAAAGAGTAAAAATGAAAAAATCAAAAATAGCTCAAATCCAAAGACACATCTTTTAGCAAAGAGTTAACCTGAAATATAATTATACCAATATAAATAGTATAGTACAGTTATATTAGTATATTAGTATTAGGATTGATTATGATGGAGATAGAAATTTAGGTTATACAAGAAATTCAGTTTAGAATGAATATTACACCAATAAATGTATAAAGAATATTCTGTATATTTTACATATTAACTAGAAATTATAAGACTTATCTCTGTTACATAATTGAAAGAGCGGATTCTTTCTTCCTTATGATAATTAAAAATAAAAGGTTTTATAAATTATAAAAATATAAAAATATCTAAAAATTATTATAATGGGACTGAATGAACAGTGGCTAAGAGAAGGGTTGGATAATATATGGTTAGAGAAATTTAGTCAAACCCCAAATGATGAAGTATGCCTTAAAGACCAAGTTATAGAACTAGTAATAGAAATTAATAATGAAGAACCAATATTCATGGGAATGCCTGAACCACTGCGGAATATAGCAAATAGTGGGGTTTTTCTACAGATAGCTCTTATAAGATACTCAAAAGATACTAAAGACATTGTCTTCACTAAAATTAAGGCATCAATAAATTATGCGAAATCAATTATAGATATTATTATAGAAATATCAAATACGCTACCAACCAATTATAAGAAAGAAGCATTCTATAAGTTATTGGATAATCATTATTTTTTTCTAAATACTGCTTTTATAGTTAAAAAGAAATTCTTTTTAAAATCTATTGATGAACTGTGTGAAATACACAAAATTGGACCAATATCTAAAAATATTTCTTCTAGAGATCTATTATATGCACTTATGGGTCCAGCTAATTGTAATACATGCTCAAAACTGGAAAAAGTAATAGAAATACTAAAGAACCATGGAGATCTTCTAATTATAAAAGATCAAAGTGGCAATAGGCTATCAAATATAGTAAATATTGGCTTAAACATAGAGGATGTATTAATTTTAAAAGCTTTTAGAGATATAAAAATTGACGATTTAAATGAAATTATGAATTTAGTGTATAAAATAATACATGTTAAAATAAAAAGGAGAGAAAAGAGCAATCCTACATCTCTATTTAATATATATCATCCAATAGAGTTTATGTTTACAATACCAATTGATGATATATTATTTATACTCCAATACAAAGAAGAAATTAAAAACAATCTAATTACTGTACACGAAATAGAAAGTATATCCCTAAAATACTCTGAGACTAACAAAAACGAGTTTGAAACTAATTTTAATGTCAGTTATTCCCGTTTTGAAGAGTCCATGGTTCTAAACCATCTAAAGTATATAGAAGATAACCTAGCAATTATTAATAACCCACATAGTTATATACGATTCATTATTACAAAATATATATGTGCAGTCTTGAATTTTTTTCGGAATTTGCCTGGGAAATTAGTAATTAATAGTAGAAGATTACGTAGATTTGTTATTGCATTTTTCATTACTACCTTTTTAATTGCTTTAACGGTTATTAATGCAACTATACTCCATATGATTGATTTTAACAATCGGATTCCATCTATTTTATTTACATAAGAAGTATAAAATATATTTGAAGCAGTCTACTGTGATATTAAAATAAACAAAATAAGCAATGTGTTAAAATATACTTATACGAATGGATATAAATTCAATAAACATGTCGTTTTATAATAACAATCTCGTGTGTAAATATATAACCATATGTATTTTAGTATAATAATGATTTTTGTTTGTAATATATGCATAAAGCACTCATTTCATATTATTATACAACAAAACTTAAAAAAATAAAGTTTAATATAACCGTATATGGAGTTATTCCCAGTTAAATTAAAGCATATATAGAACTTTAAGCATAAAAACATATGGATATAGTACAAAAACATGATATATTCACTGCTAATGAGGATGAGTTAAACAATATAATAGTTAGTGAATCTTCAAAAGAAGTAGAGTCTAAAGATGCATATAATGCCAATAAAAAGAGTAATAGAGATTCTCTTATTTCGGGAATAGAGATTGTTTTTAAAAATGAACCAAAAAACTATCAATGCAAAGAAATCCCGTGTACTGACCATAATTGTGAGAAATGTGAATGGGATGCAATAAAAAAGACATATACTGATGCTTATGAAACATACATTGATAATATACCAAGCACATCAACTGGCGGTTCTCATGTACAAATGGACCAGACAAGTGATATAGTAGATTATACTTCAACTAATTCTAGACTAAAACACAAATTACCTCAATATATATCTATATACATGCTTAGCTTTCTTTTAATTATAGTAATAATTTTAATTGTACTTTCTCTTACGATTAATCCTGATTTTGTATTATATGTATAAGATTATTACGTATATTGCATAGTATATAGATACCAAAACCATTACATAACATAGAATAGAATGTCATAATAAATAGGCATTGTAGTACTACCACTATTCAGACATAAGTCTCTGATGGCGATCCGTCAGCACACTGACTTATGCGGTGATCTCACCAAAGCAAAAGGCCGATATCTATGAATCAGTACATCAACTTTCGACTGTTTTTAACCGAAGCATCTTACCCCAATTTAGAGGGAAACTTTGGAAAACATTGACAGTTAACTTCAGCACTAGGTCTAACATAGCCATGCCTATAAGACTTCATGTCCGTGCAGACTTAAGTCACTTCCTAAATACAATAAATAGTTATTCTCATCCAATCTCTTCTCTATCTTAGCTACACGGCAGGGTAATGTTATTACTCTTCATGAGTATGTCAGACATAATTTATAAAAAAAGTCTTCTATTATTAATAAATGTGTACGGGATATATTCAATGGATTCTTAGCTAATAAAAATATTTCTATAATTAAAAAAATAAAAAAATACAATTTCTGGCTAAGAAATAGTTAAATAAACCACAGAATAGAATAAAACCAGAAGAAATCAATTCAAATATTATATAATCTTATAAAGTAGATCTAATACTTAATTATAATAAATTATAAAATATGTTTTTATAGGGAATTATAGCTTATATATCCTAATATTATACTAATAAACTACTATTCACTGGTTTAACTACTTCATTAACTATAAATATTCTATTATAAATAAAAATTCAGTTATTTTAAACCTCTTTATTGATTCTTAGAAGTAACAAAATAATTTGACTACAGTAAATTATAATTTACTGCATGTTCTATAAGAATTCACTGAAGTAGATTTGTTTGATTTTCTATCTGGCAATGAATTTCTTAATTTTATTTTTATATAAACTTATTTTAGCTTAAATAACTCATGTACTATCCACAAATAAAATTTAAAACTTCTTCATATTTGGTAATACTTTCTTGGTCTTCTTCTGAACAGAACATAGCTTTGTTATTCTCCATAAATGAATAAGTTTGTGTATATCCATAACCAGCCCTGGGGAGTAAGGTAGTAAATCTAGAGTTAAGGTGAGTGTAGTCTATTAAGTCATAAAATGCTTTAATAGTACTTTCATCTGAAGTTATAGAATACATAAAAATAGAGAGGAACCAACTAAAACATATAATAGATTGCTTACATGGGACAGGCCTAAGTTTTTCTTCTATAATATTCTTAATGCCTGAAAGAATGTCTCTTCTATTATTAGACTCTATGTACTTTATAATAGATTTAGGAATACGTTCATACTTCAGTGAATTAAATGCACGAAGCAGCTTTGAAGCTATAGTTAGCCAAAATTCTAAGGATTTTAGCAGAATATCTTCAGGATAATTTCCATCGAATAGTATGCTAATTGCGATTGAATTGTTATTACCTGAATTAAATTCAGAATCAACTAATTCCATAAGATCCATCTTAATTTTTGGATAGAAATCGCGTAAATTATGATTGAATTTAATACCGGCTAGCATATATACTCTAGATAAAATGTTATTGAGCTTGGCGCTTCCTATAATATTATTAGTGAATCGAACCATTGCGTCCTTTTTACTTAACTCTTTATTTACCGTAGAGAAAGCAAAGTTTGCAACAAGGAACAATTTATAAATGTCATTGTCAATTCTCTTCCAGAGGAAAATCTTATATATACTTTCTGGTGAGTTCACACTGTCTTTGTCCTTAGTAGACTTAGATGTAGTTATGCTGTTAGAATATTCTTTTAAGTGTGTTAAATACTCCTCTTTAGGAATATAAATAGTTTCATCCATCGCAGATTTAAGATCATTAAGCTCAATCACTGTATAGTTTTTGATTGCATATCCTATGTATGTGTTATGCCCGTTGTAGTTGCTTTGAATGGATGATAACATGCCTTTAATTTCTTCTGCACCATTGAGCGATTTTTTAGTTAGTTCTAACTTTCCATGTCCTTGCATTATATTTAATACCACTCCATTATGCACACGATTAAAATCATATACTAAACTAATTTTTCCGAAAATATCTATATTATTGTCTGTGCGCAGATTTACTTCCATGTCTTCGCATTCTATTGTAATGTTCTTATTATATGATAAGCGTTTAAATATGACTGTTAGACTTTCTTTTAAAATATCTATATCTGGTTGGTTATTTAGTTGTGATCTACCTCTGCTGTTACATAAATTCGCTATCTTAGCAATTTCTAATGTGATCTCTGGAATACGCCCAGTAATCGCTTCTATAGAATATAAAATATTTAGCAGTCCACTTATTATTTCATTTCTATACTCTTTTCTCTTATATATAATGTTTTCATAGGGCAAGCCAGCTACAACAGCAGACCAATCCTCATGCATTTTTTGACTAACACTCTCAACAGGACTGCTATAATCTGCAAAGAACTTCCTTAGATCTATAACAGTCTCAGGTAGATCCTTTACTATATAGCAATGGTCTTTTGGATTATAAAGCATACTGCAGAACAGGCCTAACAGAGTAGACTCTATGCAATTTGAGTACCCTATGCAGTCCTCTTTTACAAAGCCTGGCTTACTTCTGTCATAAAACATAACTTTAGTATATACCGGAAGCTGTGCTGAGTCAGTAAAAGGAAATGTTTTGAAATGATCTACCAGCTTTTTGTACTTATAAATGGTTGTTGCATGCTTTTTTGCATCTGTGAGCTTGTTTTTGTCTATAAAGCACTGATTGAATAGATTCTGCAGAGGTTTCAATTCCTTACTAGCTTTCTCGCTTGCTGCGTCTATCTGATCATTCAAAAGAGTGTATACGGCCTCTATAAACTTAATATAGTTCTCTTTTGTGTCAATAAACTCATATATGTATGACTGAATCATAAACTGCGGGGTGTTCAAGAAAATTCCTGTCTTGAACTGGTCATAGCTAGTTGGCTCTATAAAAACTGCATCTTTTATTTTTGGATTTAAAAGACGGTCTTTTGCTATGATTTTTAAAAAATCAACCAACTGCTCAATTTCTGTATGATAGGTGTCCTCTGGCTTTCCTTTCTTTTTTTCTTCTTCTGCTGCGTTCTTTTTCACCTTTAAGGATAAATCTAAATTAACATAGTCTTTTTCTCCATTTGCGCTTCTTAGAACAAGAAACTTTTTCCCACCTTCTTCTGTATTTACTATAATAGGAATGTTTACTCTTTCTGCTAGCAGAAGAAATGCTGCAAGAATATATCTATTGCATGATTGAGCCTCATTGCTTTCTAATAATGATGTAGTTGCATTTGATCTACCTGCTCTAATAGAAAGTGATCCATCTGAAGAAGGAAACATCTTAATCAAATTTGCATGAAATCTTACTAGATAGTTGTGCCACCCCTTATCTTTGCATACATTTGCATATGCTTTATCATTTACAGCCTTTCTTTCATATTTATAAGTTTTAATTCCATCTGCGCTAACCTCATCGTTTTCCAAAGTATAAAAAGTGTCTATTTCAGGCGTAAATAATCGCTTGTTGTGCATATATCCAGACTTGTGCATAATATACCCTCTTAGTACATTTAGTGGACCGTCCGGATTAATTACTAAGTTTTTATCAGTGTCAATCACAGTATCTTGTATTTCCTCAATCTCACTCAGTTCAATTTGTGCTAATATACCAGGAATCACCAGTAATACCTTTATAACCCAACGTAAAACCATAAAAGGAAAAATAAAATATTTTTCTGATTTCATCATATGAAAATATTCAATATCTGCTATTTATACTTCATTATTTAGAATAATAACCCGATTGGTTTCTATATATCCAGTATACACCAAATAAAAAAGTATATTCGTAATTATTGTTGGTCATATCAAAAATAATTATATGATTTGTCAGTTGTTTTCAATACAAAAATGATTGATTCGTCATACAGTGCACTTCTATGGTGTAAACAAACCACATACACCAATTAAAAATTTATAGAGAAATCCATCAATTTCAGACTTGTATACATCTTATACATCTTATACATATACTAAGAACAATGTATATAAATAATTACTTATAGTACATAAATCTGTTATAAGTATATTCTTAAAAATAAAGCTGTTCTAATATACAAGTATACATATTATTTATGCATTTTAAACATATTCTAAACTGTACATAATAATTGGTATTAAGTAGTAATTTACTGCTATTTCTCTTGATTCTATGCTGTATTTAGTCTTTTTTCTCTTTTTTTCTTATTCTATTTATATTTCTAATAAAAATAATATTTTAAATACTCTTCTTGTTATAATTTATTAATAGAAGAATTGGCTGGTCAACCAATTATTATGCTATTTATTTCATCTTTTATTTGATTTTATGGTTATTCATTTTCTGTTATTTCTCTGTGAAAATCGGAGATTATACTAATTTTTTTAATATAATTCAAGTTTCTGCCAAAAATTTATGAATGATGACAAGCAAAGGCTAAAATTAAAAAAGCAGCTACAAAATGAATTCTCTGAGTTTAATGGAGTGCATTTAACCATAGAAGAAATTCAGTTTAAACTAGTACCAATAATACTGAATATATACCGAAGGAATTCTACATTTAAAAGAAAGTATCCATCACTAAATAACATAGCGTATAACACATTTATAATGGTGTTAAAGTATCAGACTCTTCTTATTAAAGAAGTAAGCATGGATAGTATTATTTCTATACTTGAGGAATCACTGTGCACTACTGAAGCTCTTATGAACAGTATTGAGCACGGGGCAGAGCTTATAAAAAATGATGAGCAAAAAATAGCATATTATAATATGATGGATAAACTTCATATACTTACAAAACTACCCGCACGGCTTTTCATGTCTATACACTTAGATGCTTGTTATGCATTTTATTTATATAGTAAGAATATGTTCTTTGAACAAATCACTAGAAATGAAGCCATGGGCAAATTATGTGAGCTAACTAGATCTGGTGAGTGTTCAAATTTTGAAAGACTATTAGACATAGTGACCGAGAATGCAGGGAATTTTATAAAATATGATAAAAATGGCGAGAGAAAATCAAACTTAGCCAATCTTAACTTATCAGATGAGGATATCTATTTGTTATATCTACTTACAACACAAACAACTAATGATTTATACCATTTTATAACTGCCATGAATAATTCTATATCTGTTAAAAGTAAAAAAGTTACTAAAAAGGAAGTAGTGAATGGATTTGAATCACTACGCTTTGAAAGGTTGATAGATTTGCCATTCTTTAAAGATGCAATTTGTGTTGCTTTGAGTTTAGCTAAAAAGGCTTCTAAAACAGCTTCTTTTATCAAGTCTGCTACACTAAATGCATTTTCTTTCTTAGTTAATTCAGCATTTGGCTCTTCTTATATATATATAAAATTAGCTAAAAATAGAGCTATTGCAAGTGCATGTGATAAAGCATCTCGTCCTACACCATTCAAAAGTATATTTAATATAGTACAAATGGCAATCACTAACCATCTGACTGTGAGGTCATACAATGCCATTCTTAATACTATAATTGGAATAGGGCTATATACATACCAAAATTACGAAATATTCACTTTATATAACCAAGAGCTAGAATATACAATCAATAGAATATGCCATTTATACGATTTAAACCCAGATACATTTAAGAACAATGTAATTGACAAGCACCGGGATAACATTAAAAACCAGCTAAGTGCTATTTTTAGTTCACCCGTTAATATATCACTAGATGCCTTATTAGATGAATCATTAGATGAAATGGAAGCACTTCATAATAATATGGCATTTATTGCATCTATTGATGAAACAGCCGATATTGCTGATAAAATTGGAAATATCACTAAAGATACTGATCCAGATATCTACAAACGCACAGTTAGTATAAACATAGAAGAGATAGAATTAGAATTAGAGGAAAGCAGTGATAGTGATTCTAATGACATATTCTACGATACTAATTTATATATAGAAGATCTCATAGAGCAAAATAATGAAAGTTCAGATGACACATTCTACAGTGCCCCATCTACTCTAAATGAAGAAATTATTCACATGAACGTTCAAAGAGGCATACCAATACTAAACCCAATCTCCATAGTAATTGCAATAATTATCTTATTATCTATTAGTCTATTTGTATTATACCACACAGAAGTAATTTTGTTTATAGAAGACATTACATCCGAGATTGATAATCGCTCGGCCTTGAATTTAATAATTGAGACTGTAAGTATTATACTTAAACAGATATGTATTCATTAGATCCACTAACTGTATGTACATATACCATCAGTTCTTATATGTTGATTTATACAGTATATTAATACTCTCATCATATACAGATTAATTATCATCCATTCCTTTAATCAGAATAATTTATTCTTTAAATATTATAATATTTTTTGTAATACCAGAAATAACTCGAAACCCGAAACCATAAGTAATTCCATACATTAACTATAACTATGTATAATATACAAGTAAGCACATTTAATTGGTTACTCCCTGGTACATAATTAAGATACATTCAAATTTTCGGGTTATTATGTCTTATATAGCTTCAATTTCTAATTATACAACTCTATAAGACTTCACAGGCATGGGTATGAGATCTCACATTAGGTAGAGTTCATCATACGATAGAAACCAATATATTTACTAACCAATTACTAATTCAAAATAAATATTATATTTATATTCTCATAATTCTGTATTATACCATGAAGACCCATCTGGTTATTTCTGGTAGTTTGTTATTCTCTTATACATAATTAAGACACATTTAAATTTTTATTATTCTTATCTTATATATGCTATAACCAGAAATATACCGCTTAGTATATGTAAGTATAATGGGTTTACATTGTATATGGTTTATTATGTGATATAAATCACTCGAACCTGAAATTATTTCATATGTAAATTATTCATTTGTTTTAATAATACAGTATAAATATAATTTATTTAATACTTCAATTATACTACATACGATTTCTTCTTGATAATCTCATTTACTTTCTTTATAATTGGTGTATATGCATTAATCCTTCTGTTTTCTTTAATTAATTCAGTTTCTATCTTATTAATTATCCCAACAGTTACCATATACTTAATTATACTTTTATTCTTACTCTTTAATAATCCTAATAATATATTCCATGCATTAAGTTTATAAACACCAGATGTATTATCTAACCCATTAATCACCCCAATAATTATTCCTGATGTAATAATGTATAACCTACTTGCTATATTCATATTATTAACTAAATCACTCAGTAATTTTATACGCATACTATCTAATATATATTCAGTACTTATCTGTCCATACCCATTAATTATACTAATATTCTTAATACCTTCTTTCTCAAATATCTTATCATACCCTGATACTATCTCTATTAATTTAATATCCTTTACTATAATATTTAGTATATAATATATATATATATTATCTATATTATTTATATTAATACGTATAGAATAATCATTAAATAAATTATATTTAAGTAAGTAGTATAACCATATATATGGCAATATATCATATGTAGGAGTAGTATATGCAATATTACTACTATTAGTATATACAGTTGTAATATTGTTATTATCAGTGTTATTTATATCAGTGTTATTAGTATTATCTGTATTATTAGTGTATGTACTTATATTATTATTACTTATATTACTTATATTCCTATCTGTATTACTATATGTATTACTATATGTATTACTATCACCCATACTTATACCATTATTATCACCCATACTTATACCATTATTATCACATATATTCCTATCTGTATTATCACCTATACTTATATTATTATCACCTATACTTATATTATTATCACCTATACTTATATTATTATCACCTATACTTCTTCTATTCCTATCTGTATTACTTCTTCTATTACTTATACTTCTGTCTTTTATTATACTATTTATTATATTTATATCTATATTATTAATTATATTTAATATTATATCTTTATCTTCTATTTCTTCTATTATATTTATATTATATATATTTATATTATTATTATAATTATTATATAATATATTATTAATAGTAATAGAATTATTATAGAAGTACTTCTTTAACCATTTAATCTTATTAGTATTATAATAAGGTATATTATATATATATGATAATATATGTATATTATTAATAATATATGATATAATAGAAATATTATCTATCTTAAATATAATAGATAGAATAGATTTAACTGATTCTATTTCTGATATATTATATAACTTATTACACATTGTATCATTAGTATTACTTATTATACTATGTCTATTATATTCTGTATTATTATTATATAACTTATTACTCATTGTATAATTATTATTACTTTGTGTACTATGTCTATTATATTCTATACTATTATTATTATATAACTTATTACTCATTGTATCATTATTATTACTTATTATACTATGTCTATTATATTCTATTTCTTGTTCTATTTCTTTATATTTTATTTTATTTTTTATTTTTTCTATAAAGTTTTTATTTATTAACCATTGTGTAATAAGTTCTATATCTATGCCCTTGTCGTATACATCTTCTATTTCTTCTATTTCTGTTGTATTTAAGTATTTGCTTATTAATTGGTTTATTTCTGTTATAATAATATTCTTATGTGGTGATATAATACTATAATTTATACTACAATGTGTTATAAGTATACTCTCATTATATTCAATATATTCTATACTATGTGTACTTAATTCTATACAGAATTTATTATCTGTTGATATAAATATTATTTTATCTGTTATTGATATATTACCACTGTATGACTGTACATAACCAGATAATTCTTCATTCTCTGTTGTATTACTACTTGTACTGTCATCCTCTGCTGGTGTAATGGAAAGGATAGCACTATACATAAAAATAAAATAAAAAAGTGTATGTGTAATAAGTAATATATAGTATACTATGTGTAATAAGTAATAGTATATGTGTAATAAATAATGAATAATGTGTAATAAATAATGAATAATGTGTAATAAATAATAGTATATGTGTAATAAGTAATGAATAATGTGTAATAAATAATAGTATATGTGTAATAAGTAATAGTATATGTGTAATAAGTAATGGTATATGTGTAATAAGTAATGAATAATGTGTAATAAATAATATATAATATAGTATGCATTGTGTAATAAGTAATATATAGTATACTATGTGTAATAAGTAATATATAGTATACTATGTGTAATAAGTAATATATAGTATGCATTGTGTAATAAGTAATAGTACATAATGTACATTGTGTAATAAATAATGAATAATATATAATATAGTATGCATTGTGTAATAAGTAATGATAAGTTAAATATGATATATTGTATAACCCGATATAACCCTAAATTTATTTTATGATGTAATTATAAATTACAACAGAATGTTTCCATCGCTTGTGCCTGTGCATCTGTGAGTGGATGGAATAAAATATGAACATCTCCGATCGTATACCCATCAGATAATTCTTCAGTAAACTCATTCGGAATAGTCCGATCGTCTATTTTTAAGATTGAAAGTAGTTCATCACCTTCTTTTGGTACTACAGGATAAAGCATCTTCCCAATTATTACCAGAATATTTATAGCTGAGGATATTCTTATACCCATCTCATTCTTATCCACTTTCTCAGCAAATGCTTTCTGTACGTATAAATTACCCATCCCTGCTACATTTACGATGCACTCAATTGCCGATCGTATTTCTGCTTTATCCATATGGTTAATGTACTTATTTAATACAGTATTAATACTCTGTACAGTATCACTGTCTAATTTTGGTGTGGTAAGTGTGCCATTCAGTCTTTTCTTTACATAGGATAAAACACGATTGCACAGATTTCCGATCGTATTGATTAGTATCGTATTATATGACTCCTTAAACTCTCTCCATAAGAAATCTGCATCACCCGTCTCTGGTCTACGTCTCATTAAATGGAATCTCCATGCACCTGCACACCCTATCCTGTCACCTAATAAATCACTTCCAAATATACCACGACCCATTGACTTACTGAACTTATCCCCTTCATATGTTAAATAATGCGTAGCAGATATAAGGTTGGGATACTTTATCTGGTTACACCCTACAAGCATCCCTGGGAAGAATACTGAATGGAAGAATACATTATCCTTCCCCATAAATTCACATAATTGTACATCTGACTCTGTCCACCAATCCCTCTTCCCAAGTATGTCTGTGAATGTGATGTACCCAATTGGAGCATCAAACCATACGTAAAGTACTTTATCTTTATACTCAGGTAGTGGTACAGGTACACCCCAATTATACTTTAAGTCACGTGTTATACACCGTGGTATAAGTTCCTTATTCTTCCAGTCATTAGATACTTGTCTGGCTACAGATGACCAATTTATAGAGTACTCCTCTATTAACTGATTCAACTTATCCTGTACTTTATTAAGCTCAAAGAATAAATGCTTAGTCATTTTCTTAACAGGGACACTCTTACATGTACTACAATACGGATTGATTATCTCATCTATTGCCAGTATAGCACTGCACCCATCGCATTGATCACCCCGTGCATTATCTGATCCACATATACTACACGTACCATTTATGTACCTATCAGCTAAGAACATATTACACCCACTACAGAAATACCTCTCCTCTTCTCTTTCTATAAAATAACCGTTATTATACATTTCTAAGAATATAGATTGTGTTATCTCCTTATGCCTGTCCATGGATGTCCTACCAAATATGTCATAATTTATTTGAAACCAATCGTATACTTCCTTATGCTTAGCACTGTTTATATCACAGAGTTCTTGTGGTGACAAACCTGCTTTATCTGCTGATACTTCTGATGCTGTCCCATACTCATCCGTCCCTGTTATAAATACAGTGGATATTCCCCTCATCTTACAATATCTGTTGTATACATCTGCACTTAGTAATGATCCTACTATATTCCCTAAATGTGGCAGATTGTTTACATACGGTAATGCTGCTGTTATTATTTTCCTGGTCATTAAAAAATAAAATTTACCAGAATATTTATAATATAACAGAATTTATAATACATTGTGTACATAATAATATTAATTATTGCTAATAAATTAAACCAAAATAAAATTTTATTAAATTAAATATTAATATTTTAACCACTTGGCAATTTTATATTTTTATATATTACACACATATATCATGCATATACAGTATAATTAAAGAATGTGCTTTCATAGCTCAGTTGGTTAGAGCATCGGACTAATAACCCGAAGGCCCCAGGTTCGAGCCCTGGTGAAAGCATCTTTTTATATTTTTTTTATTTTATTTTTTTATTAAAATTAAATATAAAACATATTATTTAGATAATTTATTACTAAAATTAACCTCTTAGTTGCGGTTGTATCTGACATGCAGGTGGGGTTTGCTGTAAGGTTCGCTTGCACTTGACAGATGAATTCCTGATTAAACTAAATGCAGATGCAAGTGCTTGCTCAAGCCGACCAAGTGAATTGCCGTATATCCCGTATAACTTGTTCTGTGTGCTCTGGAAACGTGCATTAATTAACGACTGTTCATCATTAGGCATCTGATTATACATCGGACTAGCCATGGATGATTTAGCCAGTAAACACATTAAATCATTATTCTGTGTCTTATTGTATAATAACTGTGAGAGCATATTCTGATCGATTCCTATATATGAAGATACACTCGGTGATACAAGTAACTGACGCATTGCATTAAATGAATTATTACCAAGACAGACATTCCCTGCTAGTTGTAAACCAGGTGATGATGAAATTCCATCAAATGCACCTGTGGACATACCCGTTCGCATACCCATCATGGGATTACATACACTAATACTTGATTTCATTCTATCACTGAACATTTTCTCTCTTACTCTGGTTTCAATCTCATTTTTACTGAGCTGTACTTGAGTGATTAATTGCTTGATCATCTGTGACTGTTTGATTGCTTCCATTTTCATGGATTCAATTTGTTCTTGTGATACGAGTGATTCTTGTGCTTGGAATAGCGACTGTCCATTTGTAAGGAACTTAATCAGATCAGCAGATGTCATTTGTGTAGGACTGCCTGTGATACGTGTGCTTATATTGGCTATCATGGGAGAACCAAGTGGGAAGGCTGATTGTATGCCAATATTTGGTAGGGATGGCATAATACCTTTCTGTATCTCAATACCTTTAAGCTGTAGACGTATTAATAATGCTTGCATTTGTAATGGTGTCATAGCACCAATGTGTACAAGTGTTTGCTGTACTTGCTGTGGTGTTAGTAGACTAGTCAGGACACGTATCTGTGCTGCAGATAGTGCATGACTAAGTAATTGTATTTGAGAACTTGTAAGTATTTGTGCTACAGCCTTATTAAGATCAAGCATTTCCTGTTCTGTGACTGCCTTCTGTGGGTTACTTATTTGCTGCATGAAAATTGCAGATTGTTTAGCACACTCAGCAAGTTTTGCTGCCTTAAACTGACCAACTGCAGCAGCATATCTGGTTGCACTTGCTCTGTGTCGAGTGTACGCCTGTCTGTGCCTACTTGCAGTTTTCTTGTAGGATCTGGCTAGTTTTTTATTACTTTGTGCTTCTGCCCTCTTTGCCATGGCAGCGTATGATGCAGCTGCTTGACTGGCTTGTGCAGCCCGTCTACTGGCACGGATTGCAGCAGTACGTGCTGCTTGTTCTTTAGCAGCTGCTGCTGCTACACCACGTGATGTAGCACCATTCTTCATGAACTGTCTGGCTGCTCTGGCTTCTGCATGACGGGTTCGTCTGATTCTGGAGATTCTCCTTCTAAGCCATCTTGATGATGACCTACTCGATCTAACACCGTATGAAGAATACTTCTGACTCTGGTACATCCTTCCCTGTGTGCTGAATAATGCATGTTGCATGGTCATTCCCATGAGAGAGTGTTTTATCTCTCTAGTAGCATACTCAGATGAGGATACGCCCTTGTAGTACATTTCATTGCTCTGGTGTGCTGATATAATGGCAGATGCACCACTGCTTGTAAATGAGCTAGAAGCAGTCTTTCTAGAACTTTCTTCAAATGCTGATGCTGATGCACTTGCACTTGCTGATTCTTTACTGGCAATTATGGCTTTTACGGCAGTGTTCTTCTTCATACTGCCAGAGTACCAGGATGAACCAGTTGATGAAGAATGTTCTCCTTCAATTATGGCACCACCAGCTGCCTGTCTAGAAGCAGATTCTGATTCACTTGCTGCTGCAAACCCTGCTGCTTCAGCAGACCTTTCCCTTCTTGCTTTAAGTAATTTTTCATTATACGCATCCTTCTGGATTGCTTTCGCTTTCCTTTCGGCTTTCTTGGCTTGTTTTAATGCATGCTTCTTAAACCCTTTTTTATTTTCACTGGCAAGTGCAGCTCTCTCCCTCCACTTCCTGGCTTTCTCTAATAAACTGTCGATCGTATCACGAACAGCTTCTTTAGACTCAGAAGATGAATCATCACTACTTGAACCATCCTCATCATTATGTTTCTTATGCTTACTGTGTAGATGATTGTCAGAATCAGATGAATTAGAATCAGATGAATCATCACCTGCTTGTGATGATGAAGATTCTTGTCCCTTACCTTTTCTCTTATGCTTTGAACTGGATGAGGATGAGGATGAATAACTCGTATATGAACTGAAACTTTCATCCTGTGACTCCTCTTCAAACCCGTACTGCTCAAAAGTAACTGTAAATGGATTACTTACCTCACCAGATGTGAATTTCTGTATGGTACCAGCCACTCGAGTTATGTCACCTTCATCATACGCAGATATACTCAGCACTAGAATACCCTTCTCTATATCCACTCTTTTTGCTTTAAGTAGAGATATACCGTACCCTTCTGATGTAATCAAGTACTGACTCACAATGGGTATGGATGGATTTGCCAGTGCTATAGTACCACCGTACACTGGGATGTAAAATACTTTCTTACCATCCCTGTCAATGATTTCTGTAAACACACTCGTATTCAACTTTAACCGACGTAAGAATTCAACATTCTCTTTTGAATAAATAATCCTTCCCACATGAATAATCAAGGAAATGGCTGTTTTTGGGATGTAGAAGAACATTTGTGTAGAGTATAAAATATTCAAGCCATTATCCAATCCATAAATACTTCCCTTCCCTTCTAATTCACTCATGAGGTAGTCCCTCCTGTCCTGTGCAGATACTTCATCAGTGGTTACAGTTATGTTAGATACAAGGTTCTTCATGGGTAAGTCCATTGAAAGGTAAGATAAGAGTAAGTATGTGTCATCATCACCTATGGAGAATAGTACACCCAAGGCATCATCTTTAGTTGGACCATTTCCGTATCCAGTGGCTGGTCCATCTGTTCCACCCATCATACTGAGCACCCTTTTTGAGATGGGCATTTTACCAAGTTTTGGGTTTAAGTATGGATTATATCCGACTGGTACTGCATTACTACTGGGTCTTTCAGGATCGAATGGTGTAGGCACTGGGTACGGTGGTGATTGTGGTTGGTGTTCATCCTCATCTTCTCTAAGGATGGGTGGGTGTGGATTACCTGCTGGTGTATTATCATCCTGTTCCATTCGCCGTCTTTCTTCACACACTCCATTAAAACATACATTATGTATAGAGTCGTGTACTTCTTCTGAACCAGTAGCCCATGCTGGAATTATTTCCTTCTCATGTGCATCGTACTGTGCAACTGAATTCTCTCCATACGGTGCAGGTGGTTGTTCTGCACCTTCATACTGTAAAAGTGTACTGTCCTGTAAGTCACCAGGAGATGCACTTTCTGGTGTACTTGTATATGCTAAGGTTGCGTAGAATGCTAATATTATAAATATTCCTTTTCTTTTCGCTCGGATCATAAGAATCCTTTCCTTTCCGGTATAAAACCTTGCAGATAAAACATTTGTTCTGAGACTGTTTCACAGGGAACCAAGCACAGATCGTATCTGAGAATTTGTTTTGTATCTGGTTTTATGCCTGGTGCATCCAAATTTCAGATTATTCACTGGATTAGTCTAATAATAAAACAGTGTTTTATAGTTAAAGGTGTTTCAAGTACATTGCGATCCTTAAAAAATACCACAAGGGAATAACCCGATATAACCCGAAATATAATAAAAATAGACCACCAGATACAATAAAGCTTTATTATGGAAGTACGATTGGAGTCTCTTTCCATTTATTAGGTGACTCAGGGATGTACACTTTTACATCACTCTTACCGTACCCCACTGCTAATGCGTACCCTAAAGGTGTCCATGAGAGTTTCCTGCATGGTGTGCCTATTTTATGCTTATCAACAGAGAATTTCAATTTCTCATCCTTCTCCTCAGTGAATATACAGAATGTACCATCATCAGAACAACTAGCAAATACGAACGAGTCAAATTCATTATCACACACCTTACAGTCACGGATGGGTTTCGTATGCTCTTTTATTTCATGGAGTATGGATAAGTCTTCATTATTAAGTATTTTTATTGAGGAATCCATCCCACCACTAATTACATAATCATTATATACGGTAAGACTAGTTACACCGTGTTTATGTATGAGTGATTCTAAGGATACTTCCCCTGTTAAAGAAACCTTCCTTACCCTGCCATCAGAACAACCACATAAAACATTCCCTTTACACTCTACGATCGTATTAATACACCCTTGGAATACGGTTATAACTGATTCAAACACGTACTCTGACTGTGACTGTTTCCATACTAAAAGGTGTCCATCGTGTGTAGCACCAACTAACCTCTCCTCAATGAAAATAGTACAAAATATTGGTGATGTATTATAAGACAGTTTCTGTACTGGAGTACTCCCATTTTCATCTATTTTATATAATGTGATAGTCCCATCCTCTGCACCAGCTGATACTAAATCTCCTTTTTTATTACTTTGTACACTGTAAACCAGTCCCTCCGTGCGTGTCTCTATGCTCATAAATAAAGAATAAAAAAACAGAAGATTTATCCTTTTATATAATAAATAACCCGATATAACCCGATATTATTTATGATATATATACTTATAAGTATTATACTATTAGATTTATATTATGCTAATATAAAACTAAGTTTAAAGTATTTATGTTATGGTTACTTATATTACATAAATTAGGGTTAAGTCGGGTTATTACCAGATTATATATAATACGTATAATATATGGTATATTTATTATATATGCATAAGTACATACGAGACTAACAAAATTAAACTGTATAATTATATAACAGAAGGTTAATAGTACAAATATATTATAACTTATTACACAATACGTAATAATAAATATTTATTACACAATACGTAATAATAAATATTTATTACACAATACGTAATATATAATAATATTAATAGATACATAACTTATGACATATTGTATAATATATAAGTATTACTTATTACACATTGTATAATATATTATAACTTATTATACAATACGTAATATATAATATAAGACATAAATAATATTTTAATTTTAATGAATTACATATAGTTCACATAACTTATTACACAATATATCATAAATATTACTTATTACACAATACGTAATATATAAGTATTACTTATTACACAATATATCATAAATATTACTTATTACACAATATATCATAATAATTACTTTATACACAATGTATAATAATAAATAGTATTGGAAATAAATTATTTATTTTCGGGTTATATCGGGTTATTTCAATCTAAAGAATCCCATTTAATGGTATTTGTGCTGGCATTCTTCCATATTGGTGGTACACCAGTAATTTTTGTGTCTTGGTGGGTGGTTGTGGCATGGTTTTCATCAGGCATTTCAGATTTCGGACTATGAGCAGAACTTTTTACACATTGTGTATTTAATTCACTGCTGTTTTTATTTTTCTGATTTTTACTTATGCTCCTATGCCTCATAAATCTTGGATTGTTATTCCCTGGGAGGAGGATAAAATTATGGCCTGGGATGCACGGAGGCATTCCATTTGAGTTTTTTCGGGTTATTGCTGGTGTGTGCTTGTTGTACTGCGTATACGGAGTGGGTAGTAGTGGCATACGCATGATTGATGCATTACTTATTGGTGATTGTGTAATATTTAATGGATTTATTGCAGTACAACTATGATCATTATTTATTGCACTATGATCATAAAATAATGCATTTCGGGTTAAGTCGGGTTTTTGTGCATTCCACCCAATGCAACTTTCATTTTTATTAGAACTTGATGGATTATTACTTATGGTATATTGTGCAGTATGTAATGGTAAGTTATTATTACTTATGGTATATTGTGCAGTATGTGTTGGAATATATTGTGTTATGGGTAATAAGTTGTGCACCACTGAGGTTATAAAAATAGTGCAGTTGAAATCAAGTACGATTAAGTTATTCTCTGCTGTAATGGATAACTGTGATGTAGGGAATCCTGGTTCATTGTATATACGTGGTATAATATTAATACTAGATAAGGCATTTATATCTGACGTACTTAGTGTGATTAGTTTTTGTTGTTCTGGATGTTCTTTAGCTGTATACGTAATATATAATACGCCTGTATTACTATATTCTGAAGTATTTTTACTGTTTGTGTTATAAGTATTATTACTTAATGGAGATTCTGTTAAAAGTTTTGGAGTGTGTTCATTATTTATAACACAGTGTTTGTTTAATTCTGGTATGGTTTGATTATCTACTGTTGTGTTTGTGATATTAATATGTAATATATGTGTAATAAGTAATAGTATTAAGAATGGATACTGTTCTGTAAGTTTCATTATATAATGTACATTGTGTAAAATATTTTATATTTTATAGTGTAATGTACATAAAATAATATTTATAAGAATATGTGTAATAAATAATGTATAAATTTATTTTATTTTATGGTAAGTGTGTAATAAGTTATACTATTATAATATTATTTTATTTATTATATATTGTGTAATAAGTTGTATTTATGATGTATTGTGTAATAAGTTATACTATTATATTATTATACTAGCATTAACTTAGCTTACTTATGATGTATTGTGTAATAAGTTATACTAGCATTAACTTAGCTTACTTATGATGTATTGTGTAATAAGTTATACTATTATAATATTATATTATTTATTATGTATTGTGTAATAAGTTATACTATTATATTATTATATTATTTATTATGTATATTTTACTTATGATGCATTGTGTAATAAGTTATACTATTATATTATTATATTACTTATGATGTATTGTGTAATAAGTTGTATTTATGATGTATTGTGTATAAAGTACTGTGATAATACTCCGATCGTCGATCGTGCGGTGTATAAATAAAGTGTAAATAAGTTTAAGATGTCTTTATTCCTTGCACAGAATGTTCAATTATTCCTTGCAGAAGTATTCAGAAGGATCCTTCAGCTCACCAAGACCCCGCTTGGTTCTGATCTGCTTGACAATGTCAAACATAGGGGTACCTTCCTTCTCAAGAGATCCCGGTACGATCGAGTAGTGGGATAGGACCAAGTTAATACTGGCACCACCACCAGTGCACTCCATGAGTTCCTTATTAAGGTTGAAAGATCTCTGTACGGGAATGTACGCCTTAAGCACTGATTTATGGTTGTTGTATATTGCGTCCATAATCTCACCTCTTCTTCCCTTGACTACCTGCATGGCTGCATCGATCATACTGTCCTGTAGGGATATCTCTGCCAGGAAGATGGGTTCGTACAGGATCGGAGTGGCTGCCAGTACAAGACCAACTGCGAGTCTGCTCATTGTGGGGATGAGCTGTCCTGCTCCTCTGTGAATGGCATCTGCGTGAAGTGTTAAGTCCATAAGGTCAAGTCTCAGTCCCTGGAGGGGTTCTCCAATGACGGGTCCTTCCTTAACAGCTGCATCTAATCCCATTTTCAGGAACTCCTTCACCTCGTGCAGGTTCTGGACACCTTTAGAAGAGTCAACAATCACATTCGGACCCACATCATCTGGTGAGTAGCAGAGGACTCTCTTCACCCACTCATCAGCACTTCCAAACTTAGTCTTGAACAGTTCCACTCGTACCTTTGGGTCATTCGCAATAAGCTCACCATCCTTAATGGCAGTGACAATCTCCTCTGCAAGTGGTTCTATTACCATGTACACCTTGTTGTGCTTATTGGCACTCTTTGACATGGCGATTGTGGTGACTGGTGTGGAGATACTCTCAAAGTATGAGACTTGTGGTTCTCCTCTAATGATGGGCACCTTAGCATGGTCCTTCTCCAGGTCGTTAATGCAGATTTCTACGTGCATCTCACCGGCACCTGCAATGACGATCTCACCAGACTTCATGTACTGCACCTGGCAGAGGGAGTCAACCTGTGCTAGTTTCAGGAGACCTTCCTTAAGCTTGGGTAAGTCACTGGTGTTCTTTGGGGAGATGGAGTATCTCACCACAGGGGATACGGTGAACTTCATGGTTTTGATGTTGAATGATCCCTTCATGCTGGAGAGGGTGGCTGTCTTCTGGATTTCAGAGTCGACTCCAAGGATACCCACGATGTTACCGGCTGGGCATGAGTTAACTTCCTCAACAGTCCTTCCCATCATAAGAAGTACTTTTGTAACTACTTTTGCCTTAAGCTCCTTACCCTTCCCTGGTTCATAATCTGGTCCCTGTACGTACAGAGGCATACCTGCCCTGATCACACCGGAGAAGACTCTTCCGAAAGCAATGAACCGACCGGATCCTTGTGGGATCATTTTAGAGACGTACATCATCACAGGAGAGTCGTCCTCTCTGGCAGTCTTTTTAATGGCCTGGCAGAACTCGTCATCCTTTGGTCCTTCATAGAGTGACTCAGCTCTGTACACCTGACTCTCATTTGGTGAGGGCAGGTTCACAACAATCTGCTCTAAAAGGCAGTCAGCTGCTGGCAGCCACTTTCTCATGACGTGCTTGAACAGGGCCTTCTCAGAAGTGATCTCTTCTAACTCTTTGCTACCAAAGCTAATGTTGAACTTCTTCAAGTACTCCTTAATCTCATTCTTCTTACCAGCGAAGCACAAGTCTCTTACAGCGTATATTGGTGTAAGTACAAATACAACGAATGGGTGTAACTCAGGGTTTACTTCTGGTCCGTTCTTCTTCTTCTTAAGAATCTTGCATTCTGGATCGAATGGGTCAGCAGATGTACAGTACCTGTCAATTTTCCACAGACACTTCTGGAATGCATCTATCATATCTGGCTTATCCTGCATGTTGAATTTCTCAGCATAAAATTCAGCAAACTGTCTGAGAGTGAACCCCCATCCCTGGAGACCTGAACAGAAGGATACTTCTAAATCTGCTGGGTTTAACTGCCTAATATTAGAAGACTTGTCCTCATCCATAAGGAACTTTGACATGGTGGCATTAAAGTTCTCAACGGTATTCCTGAGTGACTTAGCAAACTCAGAAGGAGCCTCTCTAAGCTCAAGCAGGGCACGGTCGATCTTATTAAGGCACAGTACTGGCTTGATCTTCTCAATTATGGCCTGTCTTAAAACAGTCTCTGTCTGAACACAAATTCCTTCAATGCAGTCAACAACCACTAAGGCACCATCAGTCACCCTAAGAGCAGCAGTCACTTCAGAACTGAAATCAACGTGCCCTGGTGAATCGATTAAGTTAATCAAGAAATGGTTCTCATCTGTCTTCTCCTTCATAAAAGTATCGAATGAGAGTTTCTTAAGCTTAAACTGCATTGATATGGCAGTTGACTTAATTGTGATACCTCTCTCCTGCTCATCCTGCCTTGTATCTGTAAATCTAGAACCAGACTTTTCGGCAGATAAGGATCCTGCCTTTACAACTAAAGTATCGGTCAAAGTACTCTTACCGTGATCTACGTGTGCAATCACTGACATATTTCTTATGTTACTTGGCTTCTTCATAAGCCTTACAACTGCTTCCATTGAAGCTGTATTCTTTGACATTCAGGGGGTTAAAAATTAAAAAAATAAATAGTTAAAATTAACAGAATAAAATAAATTATGTATAAAAAATAATCTATACAATGCATAATATAATAGACAATGTGTATTAAATAATGCACATAATATGAAATATACTCTAAAATAGAGTAAATTATGGGTTATACACAGAAATACTTAATAAATACAGTTAATTATACGTATACAGTATAATACCATAAATATTTTAATGTATTATTAATTATTCATGGTATAATAATTGTATAATTATATAATGTACATAACTTAGTAATAATTGTATATTATATTATTATAATAATAAATTTAGGGTTAATTCGGGTTATGGTTATATTCACTCTTTATTTCTTGGTAAGTAATGCTTTCATAAATTCTAGCTTTGGATCATTCTCTATGCACGCCTCTAAATGTGATAAAACTATTTTTTTGACTGCCTTCTGCTTGGCTTCCTCCTCCATTTGTTTCAGTAGGTTTATTAAGAATAATTCGATCGCATGACTAATTACGATCGGAGCGAACGTGCTCACTTTCCCTATTTCCTCATCAATCTGCATGATCTTTTTAATCCTTGCAATCGGAAATCTGCACTTGGCTTTTTTCTTTAACTCTATATACTTCTGTGAGTCCATGGATTTTCGTAAAAAATTGCTGTAATGAACGGAGACACAGAGAGTGATGCATTTAATAGTTCATCAGACATTGACAGGATAGAATTAGAAGACTCAGGGGTAGACCAGAATGAGGATGACTTATTTGGGAATGATTATAGCAAGGATTATGTAGACAATCCATTACTGGACAGGTATGAGACGGAGGATGAGGAGTATGCACCACCATTAACAAAGAATGAATTTGAGTCAGCCGAGAGGGAAATATCTCAGGCATTAGGGATAGAAGAGGAATCTGAGGATGAGTACTTAGCAGCAGAAGAGGAGAGTGACTTAAGTAGGGTGGATGAGCCATTGAGTAATTTCAGTCTTTTACAGAAACATATTCATACGGTGGATGTACAGGAGAGGGTTAAAAAAGAGGTTATGCAATTTTTAAAAGGGAATAAGAAGAAGTATTTAGAGAGTATTAATCAAATGGCATCTCTTAACAGGCAGTCGATATACGTGGACTATTTTGAGCTGGAAGCGTACTCTTCTGCCATAGCACTGGCTGCGATTACATTCCCAACACGGGTACTGCCACTTTTTAATGAGGCATTACAGAGTGTGGTTAGGGGGATATTCCCGAAATATTCATTTATTAAACCAGTGGTTATATTCCGACTGGTTAACATTCCTACGCATGATCATATACGGACACTTAGAAATGCACATTTGAATACGCTTGTGCAGGTGAGTGGGATTATCACAAAGAGAAGTCGGGTTTATCCGATCGTATCACTGGTGAAGTATACGTGCCAGAAGTGCAAGGCTATTATTGGACCATTCCTTGTAGAGTCAGAAGCACAGAAGCCTAAGCGGTGTACAGAGTGCCAGGGAGCAGGGTCACTCCAAGTGAACCAGTCAGAGACCATATACAGAGACTACCAGAAACTTACAATGCAGGAAGTACCTGGGTCGATTCCACCCGGTCGACTGCCCAGGTCAAAGGAGGTCATTCTACAGTATGATTTAATAGACTGCGTACGCCCAGGGGATGAAATTGAAATAATAGGAACGTATAAGAACACATTCAGTAGTGCCGTTAATAAGTCAGGTATGCCCACATTCTATACGTGTATTGAAGCACTCAGCATAGTAAAGAAAGAGGACGAGTCTTCTGTTATAAACATAACCCCTGAGGATGAGAAGGAGATTCAACGGCTTTCAAGGCTACCAGGAATACATGAAGTAATAATTAGAAGTATTGCACCAAGCATACACGGCCACTACCAGGCGAAAAGAGCAATTGCCGCAGCCGTATTTGGAGGAGTTCCAAAACACTCTGAGAATAACCATAAGGTCAGGGGAGACATTAATGTGCTTCTTCTTGGTGACCCAGGAATGGCCAAGTCACAGCTTCTGAAGTACGTCCAGAGCATAGCACACAGAGCAGTATTTTCAACAGGACAGGGTGCATCTGCAGTGGGTCTGACTGCCATGGTAAAAAAAGACTCAGTCACAAAAGAGTGGACACTTGAAGGTGGTGCACTCGTCCTGGCAGATAAAGGTATCTGCTTAATCGATGAATTCGACAAGATGAAGGACACTGACAGAGTAAGTATACACGAAGCCATGGAGCAGCAGAGTATAAGTATCTCTAAAGCAGGGATTGTAACAAGTCTCCAAGCAAGGTGTGCAATTATTGCAGCTGCTAATCCGATCAGGGGAAAGTATAACCCATCGTACACCTTCCAGCAGAATGTAAACCTGAGTGATCCAATTATCTCACGGTTTGATGTTATTTGTGTAATACAGGATGAAGGTAACCCAGAGAAGGATAAAATGCTTGCACAGTTTATAGTGAACAGTCACCGTGCATCAGCAAATGCACCTATAACACCAGAGCCAGACAGGCAGGCAGGGAATGGTGAAATAATCTCACAGGATATACTGAGAAAGTACATAGCATACGCAAGAGAAAGAATAACCCCAAGAATAGAGAAATTTGACACTGAGCGAATATCTTCACTCTATGCAACTCTTAGAAAAGAAAGTTCGATCGCCAGAGGTATCCCCATAACAGTAAGACACGTTGAGTCAATGGTGCGTATAGCAGAAGCATCAGCAAGGATGCATTTAAGAGAAGTTGTCATGCAGGCTGATATAGACATGGCAGTTGAGGTGGTTTTAGACAGTTTCTGTAGAACACAGAAGACAGCCGTAAGAAGACAGTTACAGATGAAGTTTAAGAAATACCTCCCAAAGAAAGAAGATTCTCTTATTTCAAGTATTTCCCTGATTAAGTCATTATTCGCACGTGAGGAGAACAAGCCAAGCAGTGATGGAAGAGTGAAAGTAAAGGAATTTAAGAGTAAAACCTCTTCACTCGGCCTTTCTCATAAAAATATATTTAATACGAGTTTGTTCCAAAATGAATTTGTACTTTCTGAGTGTGGTGAGTACATCACCCGAAAATAAATCGCATGTTGATTATTAATAATTGCATTGTTTAATTATGCACACTTCCATCAGAAGAATATTTATTTATATATGCTGCATATTCATATACAAATGAGATATATCGGGTTATTTAGTTATAGAAATATACTGAAATTTAAGAATATCGTATATAAATGCTTTAATAATCGATATTATCGTATAAATTAGATATAAAAATAGGGTTTAATCGTATTTTTACAGTAAAATCCGTTATAATTTCATATTTATTTTTGAATTTTTGGTTATTTAAGGATATTTTAATGCAATTATAAGCCATTCAATAAGTGCACAATTTTGGATTATACTCTAAATAATATACGTAATTTATTTTAGTTAATTATTCCTTGGATAATGCTTAAATATTCTTTAAATCCTTTGAAAGTTCGAAATTTTTTCTGTGTGCAGATGGCTTTAGTAAGCATAAAAGAAGAAAAAAAGCACAGAAACCGACTAAAACTGTACGAATCCATTAAAACATTTATTCCTTCATTTCTGAGTCCAGCTATCACACCATTCTCTGTGTACAGACATCCATTCACTTCTGTTCTTGTTTCATACTGTACCACAGGATATATCACAGACCGTATAAGTACAGTATATACTATACCACAGCATACAGTAGATAAAACTACACTTAAAATACCACAGAAAAGAGTTAAAGTGTCATTTCCAGAAAAATTCAGTTTTACTGCACCGGGTTCATTTAATGCAAATTTAAATTTGAACCCCTGTTGTAATGGCAAGAAGAATAATAAATCCAGTTTCAGAAAAAAGAAGAGAACTTACGATTAACTGCAAGGAGATGGTAAAGGATGAACTATTTGACATGGAAGAATGTGCAAATTTCATTGAAGTAAACAACAAGCTCACCAAGCACAATCCAGAAACCCTTCCAGGTGGTCCAATGAATGTTCTTCTTAAAAAGTCCGAGAACAAGATAGTCTTAGACATGGGTGTAGATGTAAGAAAGTTCTATGTTAAACAGCTCTTAAAGAAATACCTCCATAAAAAGGGATTAAATGACTGGATCCACATTAAAATAGATTCCGTATCTGGTGAATATGGCCTTCATTACTATAACTTAAATGACGAATAAAAGCAGCCAAGCCATTATTTATTTGTTTTCTTGCCCTGGTAAATTTCTTACGTATATTTACAGTATGAAGAAATCGAGAGGAGTGTATATTATCCTGTTTAATACAGTATTTTTGCTTTTGATTGAAATAGTAGCACACATCAAAAGTGATGCAGTTTCTATACTTGGAGAAGTATTCCATATGACGGGTGATTTGGTTACTGTTGGAGTTGGTCTACTTGCATCTTTTGTCTCTTCTCGGTATACAGGAGGACCAAATTATACATTTGGACTTGTACGAATAGAAGTATTAGCTGCTGTTCTGTCACTAATTCTTATATGGACACCATCACTGTATCTTGTACGCCTGTCTATTTTTAGATATTTCAATCCTCAGAAAATCAATGAAGAGGTCGTTCTAATAACGGGAATTCTGTCGTTTATAATTAACGTTATAAATTTTTTAGTATCTGTTAAAATGAACAAAAGCTCTAATGCTGATTTAAGCATTACATCAATATACATACACGCATTAAGTGATCTAACCCAGTGTATAGGCCTTATAGTCAGTGGAGTAGTACTGCACATTAACCCAGAGCTTACTATTGTTGATATACTGGCTGCTGTCTTTTCCACTATTGTATGTTTCTGTGGATCATTTGGTTTACTTAAAGAGGTAGTGCATATGCTTCTGGACAGATCTCCTGTTGAGGTAGAAAAAGTCCGACAGAGTATTATGCAGGTAAAAAATGTAATTGCTATAAATGATATACATTTATGGTGTGTAAACAGAAGTAATCGTGTGTCTATGGTTAATATAACCATGAAACAAGGTGCAGTCCATGAAGATGTACTAAGAGAGTGTAAAAATGTTCTTAAACAAGAGTATTCTATTACCATGTCAACTGTTGAAATACGCACAGAATAACCAGAGTTAAAATAACTGTTATTATTGTATTTAACAGTATATTTAATAGTATTATTAGATTTACTGTATACAAAGCATTACATACACACAGAATGATAGTTTCTGGTTTAGAGTGCTTTCTGGCTATACTATACATATTCGGATTATAATTCTATTCTGTACAGTATAAAATACCACTAACGAATAGAATTTTTATACTTATATCATAAAATACCAAGAAAAATCAGACAGTCAGTTATATACAGAAATTCGGGTTATATATAAATGGACTCTTTCTACTATTTCTTATTTAAGTAAATTCTGGTTTTGTTAATCCTTTCATATTCTATAATTTTACAAATATTTTATTTCCTGCATGAACTTAATAAAACCACAGAAACGAAATCATCGGCAGAGGGCACATTCCAACCCATTCTCAGACCATAATATATCCTATCCCATGAATCCTTCATTTTTCAATAAAAAAGTGGATATAGTTGATATTGGCTGTGGGTATGGTGGACTTCTGTTCAAACTCTCAGAAATATTTCCAACTGCTTCAATTCTAGGGATGGAAATACGTGAGAAATTAGTGGATTATGTAGACCTAAAAATAAAATACGAGCAAGAAACAGAGAATAAAGCCAAGAATGTTTCTGTTGTAAGAGCTAACAGTATGAAATTTCTTACGAATTATCTTGAGAAAGAGTCAATCCAGAAAATGTTCATTCTTTTCCCAGACCCACATTTTAAAAAAAAGAAGCATAAAGCCAGAATAATTTCAAAATCTATGCTGGATATTTACCAGTACGTAATACAGCCAAATGGCCATTTATACATATCCACGGATGTAGAAGATTTATTTAATTATATGACAATGTGTTTAGAAGAACATCCATTATTTACTAGACTACCTGAAGAAGAAGCAGTAAAGGATCCGCTATACAAAATAATAATAGAAACAACGGAAGAGTCTAAAAAAGCAGACATGAAGCATTCAAATAAATTTAGAGCAATATTCAAAAGAATTCCATAGAATAAATATTTCTGTATATTCTTACTGAATACTTCTGTTTATGTTTTGAGTAAATATTTATTGGTTCATTTAACCCTTTCTGTATCATATTTCTTATTGGTACAAGTTTAATCAGGATATTCCCTTTATTTTTTGTTCAATATTCTTCCTGATTAAATATTCTGTGTATAAAGTCTAGATTGTTCTAGATTTATATAATGTTTGTAGATTACTTTGGTATTTCACTGCTTAATCTCCTTACGAGTGTAATTGTTATAGTTGCTATTATTGTTGTGCTGTATTTAGTCCTGTGCTGCACTGGCGTGGTATCCTCTAGTAGTAGCCAGTCTGACCACACTAATATTATTACCAATAACAACAACAACAACAATAACAACACTAGTAATAATACTATGGCAACCAGTTCACAGCAGCCCAGTGTGGTTGTGGTTAACTCATCTGCTGAACACCACAGAAAGCACCGGCATCATAGGAGCCATTCGTCAAATAGTTCAATAGACCATTCTGGTTAGTTATTATAAAAATAAATTAGTATGCTCATTAAATGCATGTTTATGCGGATATTGTAATAGGAACCTTAACTCTTATGGTTACTGTGATGGGAACTATAAATATTGCAAGAGTATTCTATTTACGATCCGAGAGTCTTCAGTTAATTATATATGGTGTTATTCTGTGGTTAATCAGAAATTTGTTTATGTGGTGTGTTTTAAGGCTGATTCTAACAGACGGTGTACTTCATGAAGTAGTTAAAAGACGTGCATTTAGTGGGTTAATATACTTTGGATATGTGTTCATACGAGAATTACTAAATGAGCTTAGAAGTCCTCATAAATTTTATATTCTGAACATTTTCCTTGTAATTGGTAGATGCATATATCCCTGCCTTATAGGTCTATCTGGCTATTCCGTGATAAACCTACTTGATAGAGAGAATATCATTAATAGCTCTAAGAATCACGTATTTGCTATATTTGTTCTCTGCACTGCCTGTGGCTTAATCTCCAGAGTATTGGAAGGAAGTGATTTTGATGGAGAAATAAAAGCAGTCCTACCAGAAGGAGAAGTTAAAAAAACACTTATTGATGTACTTGACAAGACAGTTCCCTTTTCATACGAAATAGTCACTGTAAATAACGAAAAGATGGACTGTGACCTGGTTTATGTAGAAACAACAGGATTAGTCACTCTTCTTATACTAAGCCCTACAGTTATAAAGATGTACTCTTTGCTAGAGCTGCAAATACTTACCACACACCACGTACTAGAACACACCTTTAAATATAAGTCACTTTTTAGGAGTATTGTGAAAATATTCGAATGGTCTCTTGTGCTTATTAAATTTATTCTGGTGTTTGGCCATCTCTCTAAGAAATCTCCCCTTCTCAGAATTATTATGTGCTTTGAGCTGTCTGAGATAAACACCCAAATTAAAGTAATTCTTTTTTCTGTTCCATCGTATAGAATAGAAAGGTCAATTGTTAAAAAGATCAAAGACTATGTAAACCTTCCAAAAAAACTGCCATCTGAAAAGATCGAAAAACTTATAAAAAGAGTAAAACGGCAATCCTTTAGTAGGCACTTTTCCACCAAAAAATATGACTATATCCTGTACCAATATACAGACGTGGAGTGGGTTCAAGATATAGGAATAAAAACAGAATCTTCTTCTAGCTAGCAGCATATAGGCTCTGTGCATAGATTTCAGTAAATATTCATTCATTTTTATTTTTATGTTTCTTCAGTGTGTGTGTCTTCTCCTGTCTGTTCTTGTTTCTTACATAGCAGTGGCAGCATGCAGTCTGTATAAACTAATTATCATTCAGATTAACACTAAGAAAAGATACATGTCAGAACGGGTATCTTTAATTAAGTCTGAAGAAATAGTGGTTTCTGTTTTATTACACACAGGAATATTCATTTTATTTATTATTGGTGTTAAGTATTATGCAGTGCATCCAGAAATTACACCAAATGATTACATCTGTGCATATTTAGGAATTAGGAATATTTTAGAAGAGTACAAGCAAAGAGAAGTACAGATAATTCTTAATGACCTATTAGAAAATGCATTTATATATAGTATATATTGTGTTAAAAATGCACATTCATACTTTAATAGGGCACTGGACATATTTATATCTGTATATCTTGTGAGTAATCAATTTATTCCTATTTCAAGCTATTTCAGTACTTTTAATTTACAGAAGTATCACAAAACCATATTAAACCAAAGGAAGTTCATTGTAATATGTATAAATGCATGTGTTTACCTTATAAAAAGAATAATTCTACATATTTTAATGAGAAAAAATAGTATTTTTTTAAATTATGTATTCATGACAGAGAATAACAGCAAAAAGAGTATAAATTACATATCCGTTTCAATAATACTTATTCAGGCACTGCATATAAGAAAGATTCTTGAGTATATGATATAACCTAAAATTTATGGCAGATTTTATAATAATCAATAATAAAATCATAAAATAAAATAATAAATTTGCTAGCTGCTCTACCTTAAACAACCTTAAATATCAAATTTCCAATAGTACTGTAATTTTCAAGCTGTGCCTCTTCCCATAGAATATTATTTTATGTTGTCAGTTAAAATTTATAAAAATATTTTTATAAAAAGAAATCAAATGGCCGGAAGTGCTTCAGGAATTGCTGCCACAGCATCTAGCCAAGCAGAAAGATTTATTAAAATTCCAGCGGATAATATATATGTGTACAGATTGGATTTTAAACAGATTATATCCAAGCTGTTTTCATCTGTATACACAGATGAAAAAGATGGCTTTATATACAATAGCGTAAAGATCAGATTCTTTGAGTTTAGTATTATAGGATTATTAGCTTTTGTGATGTTATTTCAGTTGTACACGTTTATTAACAACAAGCCTGTTATAGATTTAGAAATAAAAGGATTTAGAGGAGAATATGACTCTCCCTTTCAGATGAACGATGAACAAAAAAAAATCAGAGAAAGAATGGACTATGCAATGTTCAGTCTTGCTAAAGACAAATCAGACAAAAATGAACACTTGTCATTTGATATAAATCATTTGATTAAAGGAATGTCTCGTGAATTATCAGCTGAAGCATGTGCACTGAGTATGCCAGAGTATATTGCTAAGAAATTCTCAGCTGAATCTGGCAGTATATTAAAAACTATATCAAGTTTGGCTATAGTATTTATATTCTTTATTAGAGGGACGGGTATATGTAGTAATGCGTTTACAGCTATGTTACAGTCAAATACATTCTTCGGTGCATTTATTGTTGGATTACAAATTGCAATACATCTATCCATATTTACTATATTTATAATAATGATATTTGACAAGAAAGGTACTGTAGTTGGTACACTAATTGTTGGACTTACCAATATCATTACATACGGCATTGCTTGTGTTATTAACGGAATTCAAATTGCAATTAATGATGTTATATTCGCAATATTTTCCTCAGATATGTTTAAAAATGTATTTTTTGCATTTTCTGGTATAGTGTTACATGGAATGTTGAATTTGGCATTGGAAATAGTAACAAGCCCTGATGCCGATTCTATAGTAGCTGCTAAGGGAATGGGTAATTATACTGCTGTTGTTAAGAATGCTAATGAGTTAATTAAATATAAAACCTCAGCAATAAAAACGCTGGGTTTAGATGGGGGATGGAATGATCTTTGGGATAGTGATATTAGATGTATAGAGGTATGTAATGCATTAAAAGGTAATTTTTATGTATTTATAGGATTTATACTTCTTTCCTACATTATTATTTATGAAGTTGATATGACATGGACTTATTATACACTATTATACGCACCAAGCATGCAGCCATTCACTTATATTCGTGAAAATATAACTACAGAATGGATTGTTAGATTTAAAGTAGTTTCATACATACTTGTTTTATTTGGATGCTGGTTTTTATTCTTTAAATTCCCCATGTAGAATAGGTCCGTAAATAACTGAAATTCACATAGAAATATTAAAAATAAATTCAATTTTATGTGATTTACTTACAATATAGATAATTTCTTAATAGACCAGTAAATTTAAGAATCATTCTGTAAATTGATCAGAGTCATTCCTGTGCTCTAAAATCATATCAGGCCTATACATGTGTATTATATCTGTATATGTGACTCTTTTGGCTACTTTCTGTGGTAGAGACAGTCTTTGTCCTATATACACAATCATAGCAGATGCCTCTACTCCATTAAATACATAAGAAAATGTCATACGCATAAAAGACAGGGTAATTGATATTTCTGATGTGGTGCCTCCGTGATAACTCTCAAATATGTAATACGTCACACATAGTGGTAATAAAATTATGAATGTCATGAATATGTACCTACATACTTCGAAATATACAAAGTGCATTCTGTTATTCCTAAACCAGTCTACTTTACTGATAACTGATGCATTCTCAAATGCTTTATTTATGTAAAGGACTTTGAATGGCACCCAATATGTAAAGAATATTTTTAATATGTAAAAGAGCAGTGACATAATCATGTTAATTGGCATTCCTACTGCAGAATATTCACCAGATAAAAGTGCTGCTAAAATACTGAACAGAAGCCCGCTTGCATATAGCTTACTCATACGAGCTGATAATCTCTGCTCTTCATTCAATTTAAATATATTTTTAAATACTATAAGTGTAAAGTATATACGAATGAATGCACCTGATCCTATGCATATAAGTCTGTGGGTGAAACTAGACAGTTCTGTAAAGTCAATTCTTTGCAAGAAATACCTGTGAATTTTAAGAATAATTAAATATATCATGCCAAATACACCAGGAATGCACGTCATATACGTATATTCCCATAGGATAGACTGCAGTGCAATCTTACAGGAAATCATTCCAAATAAAAGTATTTTTGCCATGAGGTGTGCCCTTCTCCTACAAAATGGCGGTATTAAAGAAATAAGCACTCCTCCAAATAAAATTGTAGTAGAGCCCTGTATAATACTCAGTACATTAGACCAAATATTCCCAGATATGTAATTGATTGCCAGATATAAGATTAACATAATGCAGGGAAGGGTTAAAATACTTATAAGATATGCCACGCATTTAGCCAAGTAATAAGGAGAGAATAAGTTAACTATAGCACATGTAGCACCAGCTAATGTATTACCAAGTACCATAATAATACAGCACCTAATTGTGCAATAAGATATGCAGTAGAGTGAGTCTGGCAAGAAGACTGGGCCTTCGTATACCAAGTACCCCATAAACAAAACATAATATATAAGACAGTACAGCGGCAACGTAACAATAAAAAGAGGAAAGAAGATGCTATTTGCAATTCTTGTCATTTTATAGTATGCGTCTATTGTATAATTTGAAATTCCCATGCGGTATTAAAAATTTATTATTTTTTTCTATTCTCTTCTGTTTCTTCTGTGAATTTTCTTTTCAAGCTGTCTTTCGGTGCAAAAAGGCTAAGAATTGGTGCAAGTGCTTTTTGTTTCATTGGAATTGCTTCGTATCTCATTTCACAGTCTTCTTCCTGTTCGTATGTTTCCAATGAACTTTTAAATTCAAGAACCGGTTTTTTAAGGTTCATTTTCTTAGATGCATTTAATGGAAGCTTTACTGTTGAAAAATCTATTCCAATGAAAAACGCGCCAAATGCATAAGAATCATCTCCGCACTTTAATTCCTTTAAAAGTGGAACATTTTTACTTGTGACATCTTCTAATATGTATTTTTTAGGGAATGTATATGCGTACTCGATATTTTCAATATTCTCTAATTTCTGTGCAAACATTCTTACACGCGTTTCTGCAAATCCCATAAACCTAGAAAACTCCTTTGGATTATCGCACGCTAAGGCAATCATGAAATACGTCTTGTGTCTTGTGAAAAAATCAGTATCTTCGCATAACTGGTCTAATATCTTCATTGGATCCTTTTTATCCGCATTCTCTGAGAATATTGTGACCCCTCTTAAGAATTCTTTTTTCGCTACGAATAGTGTACTATTTGTTATATTATGTGTGGAGCAGAGTGGTGGGTAAACCGGGGTTATCACTGGCATTTTATCATTTTTATGCTGCGGATTAATCTTGGGGTTCCACACCTTTAAGTTATAATTACAATCTGGCACCTCTTTAATAATAACAGGCTGTGGCCATGGCCACTTTGAGAATACGTCAAAGAATTTTTCAATTGTTTCAAATGTGTCAGCTCCTGGGTAGAGCTGACAAACTTTTGCAACGCATAATGCGTATGCCACACCTCCCATATACCCATACGAATGGCCATAAACCTGTCTTTTCTGTGCCCAGTACTTAATAAATCTCAGTGTTTTATGGAATGTGCTAATATTTGGTACTTGTGCAAGTATTTCATCTGTCACTCTGTTACCGTTTAAACTCAAAATACACTTTTCACTCATATGCTTTAACAGCTTATTATTCAACAAATCAATATTTGGAGAAATAGAAGGCAGATCGACCCGAGCAAATACTAAATCTATCGGGATGGTTTTTATCTTGAACTTTATCAGAGGAACAAACGTATTTGTTACTTTTGATATTTCTGTTATGTAATCCTTTGAACACAGCTCATCATAAAACGTTGTGAAGAATTCATTTCTGCTTACAAAATTGGGAACAACGCAAAGCGTGTCAATGTCTGCTCCGGATGAATGAACTCCAAGCCTGTAACTCCCGAAAGTAAATATTTTAGAAAGACTCTTTTTGTCTATTGGGATTTGATTCCTCTTAGCTATATCCATGATAAATTTATTAACTAAATTGCTAAGCATTCCCAGCACTCTTTCTCTTTGAATTGATTCACTCTCATCTTCAAAGAAACCCTTTGAGTGCAAGTATTCTACGACCTTCTCATCATTTGTTCTCTCCGTCTCTGTCTTAGTTATTTGCATAAAAAACAAATAATTATATTATTTATGGTGATGAGACAGGAGGAAACCCCCGCAAGCATTCTGTCAGAAATTAAAAAAGAAGTCCTCACAAATGCAGTGTACTACATTGATAGTAAATACCATGAGATAACAAAACGAAACCAATTAAAAAGAGATAAACACAGAAAAGCACAAAATGCACTTGAAAGTGTAAACAATGAGCTAAATATGGTTATAAAAAGAATAAAAGAAGTAGAAGTAGAAATAAATAGACTTAAAGAAAGAATGTCAGTGGAGAGAGTAGAAGGCACAATTGATCTAAAATTACTATTAGAAAGAATTGTAGAGAACTCCAATAATTTACACTCACAGAAGATAATTACCCCTTCTTTCTATAATCATAATGTAATATATTCTGTTAACTTTGTTAATACAGAAATGTGCAGTATCACACAGAATAAAATAGATATTTTAGACAGAGTAAAGAATTCTTATAGGTAAGAATGAATGAATAATATAAAATAATATTAAACCATCTATTATACAATTTATTACTGTACGCTTTTTAAATACTAAATATAACACAATATGTAATAAATTATATATATATAATAAACAGTAAATATGTAGTAAATATACTATTACTTATAACACATTATGTAATAAGTACTATATATAACACATTATGTAATATATTATAGTGTATACATTCTATATTCTGTATAAAGTATTTCCTACTGAATTCTGATTGGTTAATTCTGTGACTAAATTATTGGATAACCCTTCCTTATCTTTAGAATTCCTAAAATAGGGATGGCTTCTTTAGCATTCAAGTTCATCCGAAGGATTGTAAATGTTTTATCGTTTATGCTGCTATTAGAAACAATTGTTATTGCAGGGTATACGTACTGGTCGCGTACACTAAATAGATTAGAAGTGTTTATCTTTTCAACTAATGGTGAGGGAGGGTTCAGTTCAGTCACCGGGTATCTCATTTGTTTTTCATTATTTATGGCACTTCTTTCATCAACAGCCGTTAACAGTAAAAGTAAATTTACGATTAAACTGGCTTTAGTATTTGGAGTGTTTTATTTTTTCTTCTCCGTCGCATGCTTTGCTTATATAAAATTCTCATACTTTACAAAATTAACTGATGCACTGTTCTATACGTCAAGTAAGTCACCAGAACAGCTGAGAACTCTTCTGGGTTTAATGGGCAGCAATAATTTAACAAATGATCCAAAAGAGCAATTGGATTATTTAGTTAATGTTGTTAATAATGAGCTTTGGTTATTAATGGTTATGCTTACGTGTTCATATTCACTCGGTGGGTTTATAACTATATTTATGATTATGGGAGGAAATTGTAAGATAAGTAAGCCAAAGAGTAAGCCGGTTGAAGAGACGGAAATAGTTGTACAGCA
Organism: Nematocida ironsii; assembly: GCA_001642415.1. Classification (NCBI taxonomy): domain Eukaryota; kingdom Fungi; phylum Microsporidia; genus Nematocida; species Nematocida ironsii. Next base: position 41,312 of record LTDK01000041.1, read on the forward strand.
AGTTGGGTTTACTGGTGGATCACTCAGAAATGGGATGAGCAGAAACTCTCGAGTGTAATAAACTATAAGGTAAATTTATTGTTGTATATTACATAGTATTTGTTATTTGTTACATGTTTCGGGTTACATCGAGGTATACTAAGAGAACTTAAACTAAATATAGAAATTGCTTATTAAATTCTTAATATTTATGCCTTTGTCAGCACATTACAAATAATAAATTAATTTTAATAGATCTGTTGAGTCTCTGTAGACACATGGCTACCATACGTGTCTTAGCAATGGTATTGTGCCTTCAAGGTGTAATGAAATATAATTTATGAAGTGCTCATCATTTATAATCGGATTAGTACGCTAAGATCAAATAATGGAAGCACTAAAATTATAAAATAGTTTCGGAAATTAATAAAAAACCGAATTAAAATGACCAATAAGAGTTCACATTTACAAGGAATAAGGGAAATCCTGCCATGTGTAAATAATAAAGTGCATTTTACACTAATATTCTAATAATTATATTTAATACTGGTGGTATCCCTAATTATATACCGTATATATTGTAAAGGATAAATAATAATTTTATTTATTATTTATTACGTATAATTAGCATTACATTAATTATTTATTAAATTTATAGGACAAGTACTTATAGAAATGAATTTTTTAGGTTATGCTATTAAGTTTTATTCTTATATTTATTTACAGTGTATCCTGTAGTAATAAAGCCATTCTGATTAATTGCTCATGGCAGTACGAGAACTATAGGCACTTCTCTAATGTAATTGCCTTACAGAGTATTTTAGAGTCAAATGGGTTTACTCCCAAAGACATTTCAGTATTTTCTAAGCAAGACTTATTGGATGATAAGCGAATGAGAGAGAAGCACATTAAGACTGACTATTTTACTTTGGAAAAGAACAAAAACTATACGCCAATATCCAGGAACACTTCTTATTTTGATATCTTAAATATGATATCAGGAAATGACTCAATCCTTCTAAATACAAATGAGCACACAAATTTATTGATTTACATAACAGGGCATGGTGGTGATGGGTTTATTAAATATTGTAATAGAACTTATTTATATAAGAATGACATAACAGATGCCTTAATAAACCTTCAGCGAATAAGAAAGCTTAAAAGTGTTTTATTTATTGCGGATACGTGCCAAGCAGATACTCTCATAGATAAAAGCAGACTGCCAGAAAATGTAACATTTGTTTCTACAAGTTTAAAGGGAGAGTCTTCTCACTCAACCACATTCAGTGAGAGATTAAACGTATTTCCAATTGATTTGTTTATAATGCATTTATACAAAATACATCAAGAGAAAAGAATTTTTAATGGGGTTGCCCTATCAGAATTTATAAAATCAGAATTTCCTGAAGAGTTAGTCAAGTCTACTGTTACATTCACGGGTCCTAACGTTAATTTATACGACTTTGTCTTTCAAAGAAAAATAGCCCAAAATATCCCTGAGAATTTGTATTTATAATTTTATACAATTCTTATTATAAAGTACATAATAATAAATATTAAAATAACAAATAGCAATAATAATATAACTTGCCCAGTGCTTAAATTGTACCACTCCTTGCTTTCTAATGATAAAACACCTTTTTGTACTTGTTTTACATTATCTCTGACCCCAGTGGACACATTATCTACAAACTTTTTACTATTTTCTAGCATTTGTCCAAAATTTTCTGCTTTTTTCTTTAAAATTTTACTGTGGTCAAGAATTGACATTGCAAGTTTTTCTGATTGCTCATCTCCCTTCACAATTTCCTCTCTTTTTTTTATTTTTATGCTTTCTGTTTTTTTTATATTTTCAATAATTTTTATTTTTTTTAGCTTAGAAATACCTGCACCTGTTGCTTTGTCTACTAATTCATTATACTCATTCACCAGGCTTTCTCTATCACTTTCCGTATATTCGTGTAGATATAAGTATAAACCAAGTAGTTTACTGTGAATATTATCGTTATCTTCTAAATGTTTCCTTTGTAATAATGTTTTTGTTTCCTTTAGCAGTAATTGAATTTCTTTGGTCATACAAAAAAAATAATTTTATTTACATAAATAATAAATATTGTGGGGTCAAATTGGGCTATTATCAATTATTAATAAATCTAGCCAATTAATAGAATAAACAGGAGAATATCTGTAATAGTACAATTTAATTGGATAATTATTAATTATAAAGTTGTTTATCCCCTGTTAAATAATTAAAACTCATTTGAATTTTTTATTATTCTTGTTTTATATAGCTTTAATTTCTGTATGTAACAGATCTATGTGACTTTGTATAAATGTATGTGGCTCTTACGTTGGGTATAATTCATCATGTGATAGAAACTAATAATAATTATTAGTATATTTAGTAATTATAATAATAGTTCAGTATATAATATTACATATACTATAATTACTTATTAATATGGTTTAGTGTTTATTTCAATCCTAATCCTGTCTTAGTATATAAGTATACGCGATTAGACTATTTTCTACTTATATCCTGTCTTATAATTCTGTCTTAGTATATAAGTATAAAAAAATAAATATGTTCATATAGAAAATATTTAAATATAGAAAATGAAAGGATTATTTATAAAGGAATAAAATACGACAGTAGAAATATAATAAAATATAAAAAGTATTATATACGTATAAATACACATTTCATTTAGAAATAACAATTAATTAACTTTATTATACTGTACTATAAAGTTAAATCATAAAACAAGCCATATATTTAATAATAATAAGTTAATATTTATATAATAAGTACTTGATGTGTTAATATTTGATTATTTATGTGGGTTTAGGGTGTTAATAAAGAACACTCATAATATTGTAGTGTAGGCCAAGTTTAGACTTTGTATAATTATTGTTTTTTATAGATATGTATATATTAGAAATATCTGAAACTTCAATTAGACGTATGTTTTGGTGTCTTTTTAAATGTTTAATGTTCTCTTTTACTGCTGGGCTAAGCATATGATGCATTTCATTATGTTCACTAAACAATTCATCCATAAGAGCTTTCATTTCCGAGCAGATAAGAGGAATTGTAATACTCTCCTTTGCTTCAGATCTTGTATATATGCATAAACCATAACGAAGCATATCCTCTGATGGATGCTTTCTTTGAATCATTTTTAAGAATAGATATAAATCAATGAGTCGCGTCTTTTTATAGTTGTCATTGGCATTAGAAGGTTTAGAAGTTAGATTCAAGTGGTAGTTGATATATTCTCCTATATTATGCTGCTGTTCTACATACCAAAATATCTTTACTTTATTCTTTCTAGGGCCCGTTTGCTTAACTTCCATGCTGTAACAGCCACAGTCTTCATACGGGATCTTTAGACCTAGTATGTAGAAATCACTGTAGTAGTATATTTCACGTTTACATTTGTTGAGTAATTCTATAATTGTCATCTCTAGATCGTTTTTCTTAACTATTGCATCCAACCAGTTAGAAAACTCAATAGAAACAGGATTCTTATAGTCACTATTTGGCATAATCTTAAATGTTTTCGACTTTAGAACATATGGACCAAAGTGTACTGCAGATGTCATTAGCTTAGGCAGAAAAATAGGAATTCGTGGAACATCATAATCTATCTTATAGTTATCAAATAACTTCTTTGCTTCTGCTTCATTTTCTCTGTATGCTGCATTAATTGTCTCTGCATCAATAGGATTAAACTGTGCAAACACAAATTCAGTAGTTTTTATATTCTCTTTAATGTAGTAGAATACAACATCAAATCCATCATTGTACATTTCTTCTAGGGTTTTATCTATGTCACATATCTCATCGCTATTCTCAACTTTTCTTTTTTTAGCCTGACTCTTTTTAGGTTCAGGTATAATTATCAAAGACCATGTCTTATCCTTTCTATTGTATTTAAATGGATATATATCCTTATATAATTTACAATTAGATTTAATTTTAGAATAAAATGTAAATTTAGCCTCCTCTAAAATATCACGAATTGTATGTATATGATGATACTTTATGATACCATTCTTTTTAGTCACAAAAAATGGAAGATGTAAAATGTACACACGGTGTGTGTTATTGTCTACAAGCTGAACATGATAATGCTTTGAAGATTCCAGCCACATCTCCTTTTTCCTAATATGGTCATGTTTTACTATTTTTTTTTCTATTCTATCCAAGATTCTAATATTCTCTTCTTTATTAATATAGTCAAATGAAAGAATACACCTTTTTTTACTATGCGATGAAACAACATTCTTTCCTTGGTATAGATTACTATTACTTGGATGTATTTTTGTGTATTGTTTCATATATGGACAGAGACTTTCTTTTTTTTCAGAAGTAGAAGTATTGCTTATACGGGACTCAGTGTTTGTTTTATATAAATAAAAAGAATTCTTGTAGAAAAAAGTAAACGTATCATAAGTAAGCTTATACAATTCAATGTAACTATACGTATATATAGAAGGATTCAGTTCAATATTTAGTATTTCGGTGTATGCTGTTTTCATTATATTATGATCATTATGAACCTTTCCATATAAATATTTGATAATACAGAATTTGTGGGCTATTTCTTTAGTTTTGAACACAAGAGGACTCGCCAGAATCTTTTGTTTTAGTAGATCAATATCCTCACATTTCATATAGAAAAGATCTTCATACACCTCAGGGAGGCATAGAATTGATAATAAGCCACGTTTTATATTCCAGTCTTGTTCTGTTTCTTCTGTTTCTTTTGTGTTATAAGAAGAGTACGCCATATTCTGGATTTTGTAAGCCATTAACATACTTTCTGCATGCCACAGAAGATTTATATTTCTTTTAGTATATATGGTACCAAGTGTAACTAAATTTGGATCAGACTCTATTTTTATAACTTTGGATGAATCTCTTTTAGGAATATTATAACAACTGTTATATTTTCTGTTTAAATCTGAAATAATTCCAGTATAATGGGACAGCTTGTAGCCTCTAAAGAGTTCATTTTCTACACGTGGATAACTAGATAAATAAATAATAGCCTTTACTTTCATAAATATATCATCTGAACTAGCCATATGTAATGCTATCCATAAATTATTGTATATTCTAGTATTATTTTGTATGGCATTTTCAAAGCACAAAAATGGATCTTTTATATTATTTAGATTATGATCAAAATAAAATGGAACAAAAGACATTTCTTGTTCTTGCTTCTTTTTTAACTGTTCTAGTTTATAATTATGTATAATTTCCACTAAATGAGTATAATCATCTAAAGATTCAATAGAAGATGTTATAGATGCCAGTTTCCCAGAAGAAATAACAGTATTACGATCACCACATGATTTTCTTTTTCTAGATGTACTTGTACCAGGCCTATTCAGACTTTTTTTAGTTTTATGTATTTTTTTATTATTACTGTTACTCTGCATAGGTTGTGAATCGGGCACTAAGTTTGAAGGAATAACATCAGGTTCTTTACTACTACAAGCAAGTTCAGTACTATTTAATTCAGATGATAAGTGTAGTTCTGGAGTAGAATTTATATTTATAACGGATGGATTGCATGTATTCTGTATTTGAGTATTATTCATAGTATCACTATGCGGTGTATTATCCAAAAAGTCATCAGGAAAGTCATATAAATTATACGTGTGGTTATATTCTTGTGTGTAATAATCAAAAGCATACGGATTATTCATAGAATCAAAATTGAATGGATTTAAAGATGATATCTCCATAAAGTCATCTGCTGTCGTATTGATGTTATTAAAAGGATCATCTTGAGTATTATATGAATTATTTAGTTGTTCATTATTTTGAGCTATATCTTTAGAATTATTCATAGACTGCGTTGATGGTTGCACGTTCATCTCATTAGAAGCATAAACAAAAATGTCAAGTTTCTTTATATGCATTGTACACATCCATATATACATAAAAAGTAGTATAATTCTTGTTTTTTTGATTTTCCAGGTTATCTTTGAAATTTCCATATTTTTCAAATTTAAACCAGTTTATATATCCCGAAATTTCAAATTAAAGAAGTACCCCTAATATGAAAATGTATCACTTCATTGTACTAATAACACTGAATTCTTAAAAATTAATGATAATTTAAGTATTTGTATATTTAGATGTGACTTAAATCACACTCTCCTAAAACAGGAGATAGTATATACTTATATAAGTATTAGAATAAACTAATCATACTATTTATACACCAATAATATCCATACATAAATATATTTACTTTCTAAATTCATACAATTAAATAATTTATATACCATACCATCGTATATTACTAATTATTAGTTTTTATCACATAATCAAGCATATATACTATTATACTCATACAATGTCGTATATTTCTGGTTATATACGTATACATATAAAACAAGAATATTAAAAAATTATAAATGAGTTTATTAAATTATATACCATAGAATAAATAAAAGTATCCATTTATTAATATAAAGTATGAAATAATCCATCTTAATAAGTATTATTATACTTATTCTTATACGTAATCAATTATTTATATTCTTGTATAATTATATTCTAATTATTCACTGTATATTTTGTTTTAATTAAGTATACTATTACTATAATAATACACATTAGTATAAATATTACTAATGCAGTATTAAGTTTATATTTAGGTTTCTTAGAATTAATAATTATCAGATTAAGTTTTATTGATTCTAAATATTTATCAATTAAATTCATCACAGACCCTCTATAATTAAACTCTTTTTCATGGCATATAGCATGAGATATTTCTGTCCATTTAAATATATTTAAGTCCCATATAACTGTCGTACCTTTAAGTTCCTTTATGTACATTTTAATATCATATGCACTATCATTTATATACTTATTATATTCTACTTCTTCTATATCCACTTGTTTAGACATATTATATATTTTAGTATATAAATTATATGCAGTAAATTCTTTAAATTTACATCCAAATACAGCAATTGTATTATACACAGACTCCTTTAAAAATTCATATAAATTAGAAGTATACAATTTATCTAACCTTGTAAGTAATCGTAATGAGTACATATCATCACGTGTTATCCCTAATTCATTATGATTTGATCTTCTAATCCAATATTTATTTGTTATAATTAAAATATCTCCATATTTCATTAGTATATTTAATGCTCTCTGTAACCTAGAATACTCTCCTGTTTCAGTTAATTCAAATAATTTAATCATAGCATGTTTTGATGTAATTTCATTATCTAATTCAGGTATATCTTCATTATTACATAATATATTAACAGAATAATCATAGAATTCTCTTCTAAGTTTAAATACTTCCGTTATAATTAACTGATTATCCATAATTAAATCATAAAAGGCTTCTTTTTGATTCTTATCTAATATATCTGATCCTATTTTAATTGCCTTTATAATATTACATGTATGATACATACAGTTCTTTATTAGTAATACAATAGTATCATAATCATATTCTATATCTATATATTTAATTCTATTATATATCTGTATATATAATAGGTTATATCCTATAATATTCAATTGTTCAGATGTATCTATAAATATTTTATGTTCTTTATTAAGTTTTGTTATTATATTAAATATCTTATTTATATCATTTAATTGTATCTTTACTTTTCTATCTGGGAAGGAATTATTCACTTTATCTCTTAGTTTACTATATAATATGGATAATTGCCATAAAAAATAAAAAGTAAAAAAATAAATTTATATAAAATAAATCAAAAACATAATACACAATATATCATAAGTAATATATAATACACAATGAGTAATAAGTGATGAATAATAAACAGAGATAATGAAAAATGAATAATTTATAATATAAGTAATATATAATACACAATATATCATAAGTAATATATATAACACATTGTATCATAAGTAATATATATAACACAATAAGTAATAACTAATGAATAATTTATAAATAGTATATTACTTATTATACAATATATAATAAGTATTACTTAGTATACATTATGTATCATAAGTAATATAAGCCGCTATAACTTATAACACATATACTACTATGTACTGTATACAACTTATTATACAACTTATTATACAATATATAATAAGTATTACTTAGTATACATTATGTATTAAGTACTTTATAAATTTAAATAACTTTTTATACAATATGTAATATATTTTATACTTTATTGGTTAGTTTGCTTGTTTTAAGTCATTTTCATTCTCTTTAAGTACATTTTTACTGTGCTCTGCTAAATAATCAGAATCCATTGGATTACTATCATCAACTAGTCCTAAATTCCTTAATTCTTTATCTATTTTACTGTCTTCTTCTGTGTTTATGTCATTGACTAATTCTGGGTAAGTATTATTCTCTTCTATTGCATATATAAACTTAACAATACTTATTACTAATAGTGTAATTAGTTTTGATTTAATCATATTTTAAAATTAAATTTGATTTTATTTATACTTTAATTTATTTATAGGTCAATTAAAATAAACCAATGTGTAATAAGTATTATTTATTGGTATATGTGTAATAATAAATAATTGGTATACATATTAATTATTACACATATACCAATAAATTATAGTTATAATTATCAAATGATTATTTATAATTTTATTTATTTTATAAAGTGACCAATCATATATTATTACATACTTATTGGTGTATGTGTAATAAGTAATATTTATTGGTATATATGTAATAAGTAATATACTATGTGTAATAAGTAATGTACTATGTGTAATAAGTTATGATAATATAGTAGTATATGTAGTATAAGTAATGTACTATGTGTAATAAGTTATATAATATAGTAGTATATGTAGTATAAGTAATGTACTATGTGTAATAAGTTGTGTTATGATTGTGTAATAAGTAATGTACTATGTGTAATAAGTTGTGTTATGATTGTGTAATAAGTTATGTGTCAATTGGGTGCTATTACTTATTACACATAGTACATTATTTATTACACAATATATAATAAGTTATGTGTTATTCTTATTACTTATTACATATAGTATATTATTTATTACTTATTACACATAGTACATTATTTATTACTTATTATATATTGTCTTATAATTTAAAATTTTTTACTAAAGTTTTTATTTTATATAAAAATTTGTATAACAATTGATGCACCAACTGTAAAGAAAAATAAAACTGATGATTTAACAACATTAATTATGGGAGCAGTAGGAGTATTCAACGTAATAATTGATTCAGCAATAGAATACCTAATATTACTTATCTCCCCTATACCAATAAATAATAATGCACACCCTACAACAGAAAACAATACAATTAAAACTGATTTCTTAAATACCTTCTCAAAATATACCATAAGTACACTACCCATAATTATACCAAATATTAACGGTATAATTACACCATCAGTAAAATACTGTATAAATATACCACGAATAGGTCCTTCTACACATATAAATATACAAGATATAAATACGAACAGTCTTATAAAGTACTTAAATAATACTAATATTATACAGGACATAATTAACCCTATAAATATAACGGTAATTACTGTATATATATTATTATTAAGTAATTTATGACTAATTTCAACTGCTGTTGTATTATTAGTACTAGATAAGATATTACATATATTTGTTAATAATCTTAGTATATAATAGTATAAGTATAATAAAATTATAATAGTACCATTAAAAATAGGGAATTTACAGCCAAATAAAGCCATTTGTAATCCTAATATTGAAGATATAATATCTTTACACTTACTGGATATATTTGCATCTGAGAATGCGAGTGTTTTATCTCTGAGTAATCCTAATTTATCTATTAGCATATCTTTTGTTATTGTTTTATGTATAAAAATATTATTAATATAATTTATTACACTATCACTCATAAAAAATAATAAATAGGAGAACTTTATAGACAATGTTTATAAAGTAACGAATAAGAATTCAAAACAAACACTCAATTATTACACAATGTGTAATAAGTAATAAAAATAGAATGTGTAATAAGTAATAAAATATATTAGTAATAGTGTAATAAGTAATAGAATATGTGTAATAAGTAATAGAATAGAAATAAAATATATTAGTAATAGTGTAATAAGTAACATTTATTATATATAGTGTAATAAGTAATAATAACTTATAGAATATAATAGTACATGTGTAATAAGTATTAGAATATAATAGTATATGTGTAATAACAAATAAATATTATTATTATTTATTATGTATAGTGTAATAATTATTATTTATTATGTATAGTGTCAAAACAAATAAAATATAATGATAAGTGTGTAATAAGTTATATATTATTTATTATATATTGTGTAATAAGTTATATATTATTTATTATATATTATGTAATAATTATTATTTATTAGTTATAGTGTAAGATGTTTTATACCTTTAATTAACTGATTGTTCTCATCGTATATATTTACTGTCTTTAATAATGATGGATCATTCCTTACAGCATCAATTATCATAGCAGAAGTACTTTCTGTCTGATAACCACCACAAATCCTTTTTATCTTCCATTTACTGGTAATTTCCGATTCTTTCTTTAATAATACAATCGATCCTTCTATCTCTAAATTAGTATTTAAGTTCATTAAGTCATATCCTATAACAGAATCACCTGGTACTAATCCTTTTACTAATGTCTTTGTATTAACTAACTCACCATCACTCTTTAATAATAATACATCATAAACCATATTCCTACCAAAATTCAAATGTATACCACCAGTACGAGTAGTACTAGGCATACATGTACTAGGCATACATGCACCTGTATTACTTATACCACTATCATTAGGCATACCTCTATCACTACTTATACCTGTACTACTTATACCACTATCATTAGTCATACTATTATTACTTATACCAGTCATACTACTTATACCTGTACTACTTATACCATCAATCATACTATTATTACTTATACCACTATTATTACTTATACCTGTACTTGTACTACTTATATGTCCCTGGTTATTCTGGTTATTCCTTGTACTCTTGTTATTCTGGTTACTCTTGGTGTTCTTGTGGTACCCATCTACTTCAACTACCTCAAACTTGCTTTGTGCTTTTGATGATCCAAGTACTCTTATTGACTTACTGTACTTGAAATAATCTATCCTGCTTAAATCCTTTACTTGTCCTTTACTGTCCGCTAGTAAAATAGATTTAGATATACGTAATACAATACACATCTCAGTAAGTGACAGTTTCTTACACAGTGGTACAGGTACGTATAATAAATCATTAAGATTAAGTGCAGGTATCTCAACAGAATATGCAAATTTATACCTGCTGTTATTAGATTTCTTATCTAATTTGACTAATTGCTCAGATGATTTAACCTTTGTAGGGACACTCTCCTCAATAAACCTGACTAATTTTAAACAAGCAGTCCTTGACATATAAAAAAAATCAATTCCATCCTGTTCTCCTTTTATGTCCGTACACTCCTCATGAAGACCTGCTTTTAATATGGATTGTTCTAATAAAAGTAGGGTTTGTTTCAACTCTGATTTTTGTCTTAATTGTACCACACAGTTCCATGTTTGATTTGATGCTGCCCTAGCACAGTCTAAACAATGCTTGCCTTTAATGACCCATGTAATTTCTAATTCTTGTGAATGTTCGACCGTGTTCATGTTTAACTCATTCGTTCGATCGATACTTATCCTCATCCTGACCCGTTTTGAATGTTCTTCTGAATGAATGAAGTACGCATCTACAAGTTTTAATTTTGTTAGTTCTGGGATTTTCTTTAATAAATACGCAAGCATTTCTGGTCCTTCAAATCTGAGCGTAGTCCATCCACTCGGTGGTACGCTGTACCTCATGCACGTACCACACCTGTCTACTTCCCTGGTTGTATCTATGCTTAATTTAGGTAATTCTCTTACTGTACATTCATAACACATAGAAGTATCAAACATACTCTCACTCCCACATAAACAGCAACGCATAAAAAATTTTATTAATTTGGGTGGTTAAACATATTTGAAATCTCTTTTATGGAAATTTCCGTTATTTCTTCTGATAAAATATTTGCTAGTGGTAAAACCCCGAATGTGAACCTTAACGTACTCTCATTCGCTAATTTATATAATAAATTTCTGGCTGGTTCAGTTATTTTTATCGATTCTGTTTTTATTTTCTGGTCGATAATCTTGCAAATTTCGGAATATGCTGGTTTCTCAGTGGTTATAATAAAGAGTCGACTTATGAACACGTTCGGAATTCCGAACAGACCGAGTTCATCCGTCCCTGGTATGTTTATTATACCTTTATTAGTGGCTAGTATTATTATAGGACAAGTATCTGTCTCTAATATAGTGCTAAGGAATGAATAACATGAAATATCTAACATATCTGATTCATCTATGAATAGTACACCTGGTGTTATCTCTGCTGTACCCATACTTACTTGATTATTTATCTTTAAATTAACCTCTTCCCTTAATTTACTTGATATTTCTACTTTTTCGGTCTGCTGTGCTTGTGATACGATCGATAAAATATCCCTGCTCTGCGATCGTGTATTTGCTATGTCTACCTCATGTAAGGTCATCTCCTGAAGGATTTCTTTTTTTGTAAGAATGTCTCCCTTTGGTAGTGGTACGTACTTGTCACTTTCTATGTCAAATTCTGATGCATAAGAATCACTCCTCCCGATCTTTTTAATTATATTCTGGTCTGGTTCTATGTATATTATATCTCCGACTGTTATTTTTTGCTTGATTATTTCTTGTGATAGGATCGGGTTTAGTGTGAGTCGTTCCGATCGCTTTGTACTCCTTAAGGATATGTAAATATTCGAAATTATCTTCTTATAATTATTCAGTGGATCTTCCTTTTCTTGTATTTTTATGTCGACTACTTCACCCTCATAAACGGTTTTTACTTCACGGATTCTTATGCTTGTAGCACGACGAATGGCTTGGTGGAGTATTTCCGATTTTTTAACTTTTGCTGAGTACACTTCACTTCCGGTCATTCTAACGAAAGGGACTCTTGCACCGAGTTCTTTAGATATTCCGACTGCAAGTGCTGTTTTACCACTGCCACTCTCTCCTGAGATGAGGAGGGCTTTTCCTGCTGTTTTTTTGTTTATGATCATATCTGTGAAAATACTTGCTGCCTGTCTTTGTTTAACCATTCCCACTAACCCTGCTGCATCTGTTACGTTCATTGCCCTGTCTACGCCGAGTCCTGTGATGTGGCTGTGTGCTAGTCCTTTATCCATAATAAAAAATAAAATATGTGTAATAAATAGCTATATGTAGTAAAATATATTATACTATGTGTAATAAATTATATACAACAGAATATATTACACAGTGTGTTATAAATAGTGGAAGATTTAGTGTAATTTGAATAATATATAAATATTGTATGATGGAGTTATTAGAGCAAAACTTATTACACATACAGCAATAAATAATTACATATGACAAAATATACTATACAATGTGTAATAAATTATATACAACAGAATATAATATACTATGTGTAATAAGTAATTATATGTAGTAAAATATATTACACAGTATGTTATAAGTAATGAGTATTTTAGTGTAATTTGAACAATACATAAATATTGTATGAAGAAGTTATTAGAGCAAGACTTATTACTTATTATACTATGTGTAATAAATAGCTATATGTAGTAAAATATATTATACAATGTGTAATAAATAGTTATACATAACAAAATATATTGTACTATGTGTAATAAGTTATGCCATTGGGATGTAAGATACTTTATACACATAGTGTGATATATTTTAGTGCATTATACGTACGTATAAAAAGTGCAGCACTCTGTGTTCCCACGCGGTCTCCCATCGCAGTACTATCAAAGCTGTCACGCGCTTAACTTCAGAGATCGAACGGGTTCTGGTGTGTACGCAGGCATATGGCCGCACATGTATATTCTATGCATACAGTAGTTATAATACAATGTGTAATAAGTAGTAATATTTACTGGTAATGTGGTAATAAGTACTATTTATTACACATTGTGTACTATATAATACTCTGAAACTAAAAAAGTCTTTTATTAGAATAGAATTTATTTTATTATTACTTAATGCACATTGTGTAATAAAAAGTGTTCCAGACTAAAAATATTTATAAATTATTCAAGTTATTATATAGTACACATTGTGTTATAAATAATAATAAATAGTACACATTGTGTTATAAATAATAATGTAAAGTAGTAAAAATAAAATAATAAAACAGTACGCACGCACATTTTCTGATTTAAATTAATGTAGTCCTCGTAGCTCAATGGCAGAGCGTTGCCTTCCTAAGGCAAAGGTTGCGGGTTCGAAACCCGTCGGGGACGTCTTTTTATATATTATATTAATAACCCGAAATTTTATTTTTTATTATGATTAAAGTACCAATATTGATCTGGTCACTCTCCAGGGCAGTGATACTCTCAGTCTCAGCTATCTCCTCCTTTATCATACCACACCATGATTTCTCTGATATTCTATTACACACAGAAAGTGCCCTCTCATTCCTTATACGATGGGATGCCATTTACTTCTATAATATTGCTAAATACGGTTATTTCTCTGATAATATGACTGCTTTCTTCCCATTCTACCCTATCCTTATACAGATACTTATGAAATACACTTTTATACCAATAATTACTGCTGGTATAATTATATCTAACCTGGCATTCCTGATATCTTCAATTATCCTGTATAAAATAACTAACAAACACTTTAATCAGTCATACGCTATTAGATCATGTATATTATTCTGTTTTAGTCCTTGTTCTATCTTATACTCTACAATGTATACAGAAGCACTCTTTTGTATGTTTATACTACTGGCAGTAGAAAGTGTCTTATCACACAGAGGATTCTCTTATATTTGGGTTATACTTGCATCATATACTAGATCTAATGGATTTATTATGTCACCATTATGCTTTATTGATGGATTTATTAAATATTCTTATACCACAGGGATTATTATGATAATTATGCCTATTATGGCATTTATGAGTGTACAGATATATTGGTTTATAAATAGGTTTCCTTATATTACAGTACTTCCTTATTCTTATGTACAAGCAGAGTATTGGGAACAAGGATTCTTACAATTTTATAAGCACAGTAAAAATATTCCAAATATTATAGTTGGTCTTCCATTTGTAATTCTTTCTTGTATTATTACGTATAATTATGTGATTAATGAGAAGTATATTTTACAATTTATGTATAATCAAGGGAAAGAAAGATTTTTAAATATAAAACAAAAAATAATACAAAAAATAACGGTATTTCCAAATAAGGAAGATACAAAAATATCAAAATATCCTAATATAGAAGTATTTTCATTTGTTAGGTTATTTTTACAGTGTATACTTATATTTCAAATAATTCTGTCTGTATTTTTTATTCACATGAATATGCACTTTAGATTTGTCTCATATAATCCTGTTATATACTGGGAATTATCCAACATATTTAAAAGAAGAGGAGTATGGAACCTTTTATTCTTTGGATATATTTGCTTTGGATTATCATACGCAGCACTGTACGGTGCTTATTTCCCACCAGCATAAGTATAATATGTGTATATAATGCATATTACTAATAAATTAGTGTATAATTAGTGTATAATTAGTATATCGGGGTATATCGGGTTATATCATACATTAAGTGTATTATAATATAGTTATTTCGGGTTATATCGTGTATATCACGCATTAAGTGTATATCACGTATATCCTTAATACAGTCATATTATAGTTATATCGGGTTATTTCGGGTTATTAAATATTAAAGTTAAATTTGGGTTATTATTTATATGATAAGATACTTCTGATTATATACTGATTATATACGTATATACATGTATTATAGTATACATTAGAAATATTCGGGTTATATCGGGTTATAATATTATATAAAATTATAAAAATAATTTATGTATAAATTAAAAAATGGAAGAAAAGAGGACAAGAAGGCTTTACATAGAAAGGATTATTGTAGAGAACTTTAAGAGTTATAAAGGAGAGCATGTGATAGGACCATTTGGTAGGAAATTTAATACGGTGGTTGGTCCTAATGGATCAGGGAAGAGTAATGTAATAGATGCAATACTGTTTGTGTTAGGGTTTAAAGCCAAGAAGTTAAGACATTCAAGAGCAGAAGATTTAATACATTCTGGTGAACCTAAGCCAGGGAAGGCGACTGTAACAATTGAATTAAAAGATGGCCAGAATGAATCAGTGAGTGTATCTAGGACTGTGAATAAGACAGGGAAGAGTACGTACACAATAAATAATGAGATATCTACACAGGACAAAGTTACTGAGTTAATGAAAATGTACAATGTAGACTTAGCAAATAACAGGTTTATGATACTACAGGGAGAGATTGAGAGTATTTCAAATATGAAACCAAAAGGTAATGGAGACCAGGTGGGGTTAGTGGAGTACTTAGAAGAGATAATTGGTACTAATCAGTTAATAGATAAGATAAAGGAGGCAGAGAATAATTTAAGAATTGCAACAGAATTAGCTGACAGGTACAGGGCAGAGTATCAATTTATAGAGAAAGAGGTGGGTTATTTAGAGCCTAAAGCAGAAGCAGCCAGAATAAGGATAAGTAGTTATTTATCAGGAATAAGCAAAAGAGTGTCAATTATATCTGAGGAGAGGAAAGAATCAAGTGAAACCCTGGAAAATCTATTTAATCAGAAGAAACAGTCAGAAATTGAGATAGAAGAGGTAAAGCATAAGAAGGAAGAAGTACTAAACATACAAAAATCAGCAGAGGCAGAAGAGGAACAAGCCAAGGCAGAGTTTAGGAAGAAAGAGCAGATTTTCTTAGAAGTAAAGAGCAAGTATGAGAGTATTGATATAAGAAACCGGAAAGTACAGGAATTAATAAAGATCCATGAGAGTAAGAAACTATCACTACAACAAGAGATTCATAAAATAAAAGAAGAGAAAGAAGTACAAGAATTAAAGAAGAAGAACAGTAAAGAAGAAAAAGAAGAGAACGACTTAAAAATAAATAACGGACAGAATGAGAGAGATAAAATAATTTTAGATATTCAGAAAGTAGAGGAGAGCATGAATGGGAGTGATAAGGTAGAATTAGAAAAAGCACAAAAACAATTATTAGACCACATGAGAAGTGCAAAGGGTGTAAAGGACAGTTTAAGAGAAAAAAGGAAGGAGAGGGAGAGTATCGAACTAAAGAAATCAAAAATTGAAAAGTGTATACAAGAAATACCACAGGAAATAAAAAGAGTACGGGAGAGTGCATGTGCATACAGTGAAGAAAAGTACATAAAACACGAGAAAAAGCTTTATGAGTTAAAGAAAATACGGGAAGACACGATAATAGAACTAAGAAAAAGAGAGAACTTATTAAATGAAGTACAGTCAGAAATGAGAACATCTGATGTTACGGATAAGTTAAGTGAACACCTTCAGATAGAAGGATACCACGGAAGATTGAAGGATTTAGGCTCTATCCCAGATAAGTACACAATGGCACTTTCTGCTGTAGCTAAAGGATCACTTAATAATTTAGTCGTAGATACAACAAGAATAGCTGAGAAGTGCTTAGACATAATAAAGAGCAAGAACCTGGGTAGGCATACAATAATTGTCCTGGATAAGATTATAAGTGATGTAAAGCAGAGTAAGGAGTGTAACAGACTACTGGATAAGATAAGAACAAAGGATTTATACAAAAAGTGTTTTTATCACGTACTAGGAGATACTCTTGTAGTGAATAACATGGAGGCAGCCATGAAGAGAGCATTTGCACCAGACAGACCAAAAGTGGTCACACTTGATGGGAAGGTAATTGACAGAAGTGGTCTAATGAGTGGTGGTGCAGTACGCCCAGTTATACTCTCACAGAGAAGAACTCAGAAGGAGATTAATAAAGAACTAAAAGAGTCCCAGGCATCAGTTAAAGAAGCACAGGATGGGCTTAAACTAGTTGAGGCAGCAATTGAGAAAACCACAGCAAAATTAGAAGCAGAGACCATCCATAAAAGAAACAAAGAAAAATCAGAGAGTGAAATTATAAATTTAGAAAAGCAGTTGGCTACTGCTCATGAAGAAATGAAAATATTACCTGATTTAGAAAACCAGTACAAAAAAATCAAAGAAGATGAGAATGCCTTAATTAAAAAAATCAAAATATTAAACCAAACAGAATCAGATTTAGAAGAAACAATCAAAAAGTACCAAACAGTTTTAGATGAGATTGGTGGTTCATCCTATAAAACCATGAAAGCCAGACTGGCTGGATTAGAAGAACAAATATTTACACTACAAACAAGAAACAAACAATTACAGAAATATTTGAATGAGTCACCAATATCACCACAGGAGAAGGAGTCACAATTAGAAGAACTCATAAATAAACTAAATGAGTTTGTACTAGAACCAATTAATAAAGAGAAGACAGCCATGGAACTATCAGAGAGAGAATTAAGAGAAATAAAATCAAAAGTATCTACAGCAGAAGATAAAAGAATCTCCATGCAACGAGAAATAGATATTTACAGAATAAAAGAAACAGAAATTGAAGAGAGAATAACTGTAACTGATGAAAATATCAAATTAATCCATAAAAAACTAGACCAAATCAGTAAAGAAGAGCATAATATAAAGGAAATAGAACAAACAATAACAGAAAAATTAGGCACACATAAAAATTCAATAGAAGAATCCACTGAGTACATCAAGGATATCATAACACAAGAAGAAGTCAATGCAGAAATAGAAGTATATTTAGCATACCAGAATAAAAAAAATCAAGCACAAAAAGAAAATGAACAAGTAACCACAAAAGAATCAGAAGAGAAAAGAGCAAAAGATTCTCTAATGGCATTAAAAGAGGAAAGGACATCTAAATTTATATCCAGTATTAAGCAGATAAACACAGAATTAAAGAAGATCTACAGTATGCTTACATTTGGTGGTGATGCAGAGATAGAACCTGTTGATTATTTAGACCCATTCTCAGAGGGTGTTATAATGAGTGTCATGCCACCCAGGAAGAGTTGGAAGAGTATTTCTCATTTAAGTGGTGGTGAGAGGACACTTGCTTCACTCTCTTTAATATTTGCATTACATGAGTACCACCCGAACAGTTTTTATGTTATGGATGAGATTGATGCAGCATTAGATTATAAGAATGTAGGGATAGTAGGACAGTTCATTCAAGAGAGATCAAATGACTGCCAATTCTTAGTAATCAGTCTAAGAGAGAACATGTACGAATTAGCAGATGTATTTATAGGAGTATACAGACCAGCAGAGAGTACACTCACACTAGCAGTTAATATGAATATAAATAACGTATAATAAAAGTATAATTAATATAAATAACTGCCATTATTAAGGTATAACGTATAATAAAGGTGTAGATAGCATATAATCAAGTATAATTAGCATATATTCATGCTGTAATTCGTATAATTAGCATATATTCTATGTAGGCATAAGTTGGTTATCCTCCTGTACATTATTAAGACACATTCAAATTTTATTATTCTCATCTTATAACAGTTCTATAAGACATTGCAGGTGTGTGGTTCTCATGTTAGGCATAGTTTATCATATGATAGAAACCAATAATTAACATATACTTAATATACTCATGTATTGAATATAACCATTAATACGGCTGTATCAGTAATTGTATACCACATGGGTATATCATAATTACTATTTGTATTATTGATGTTTAACGTATATTTCATGTTTAAATTATTTATTATAATTATTGGGTAGGTTTAATAATTATTTATTCCTCAGACATTAATGGATTATTTGTGCTTCCATTATTAGAGCGTGCGCTTAAATCACTCAGTGCTAAATTTAAATATTCCTTATAATTATTGTTAGATAGATTAATTCTGTTTAAATCTACAGTACGCCCTGCTTCAGCACATGATAATGGAACAAACCCTTCATCTGTATTTGTTATTGGTAATGGTTTAGGTAACTGTTTCTGTATACCATTATGTATACGTATATTAATTGAATATGCCTGTGGATTATATACAGTACTTGTCTTATTTATACTGAATAAGTCATATACATCTAAATATATGGATTTCTTAGATAGTAAATTAAACTCAGAATATTTATACTTCTGCATACTAATAGCAGTCATAAATGACATTATAATACCATTCCGTAGATTGATCTTATTAAGTAATGTATTTGCTACTTGATTATTCAGTACGGCAGGATTATTACTATTACCACTGAGACATAATTTATATTCTTTAAGATTAGTGAGTTCTTCATGTATAAGGTCTATCTCAGATGTGATTAAGTATAACTGTGTGATTAATTCACGTAGTCTGCCAAATTCACCAAGTGCACAGTAACTGGCTACTGATTCAATAGAATCAATTAGTCCATTTAGACCTACTGTATGCTTTAGTGATTTAAGCTCTTTAATTATTATTTCATACTGCTTCTCCCTTCCGGATAAATTAGATTCAAACTCTCCAAATCTGGCCCATGTGAGTTTAAGTAAGTGCTGCGTATACCTCTCAGATGGGTTTAAATTAGATGGCTGTGAGAATAAGTGAACATCCTTACCAAAACTGGATAGGTTTAAATCTATCACATTTGATAGAATATCCCCATTGGCAACCTCTTCTTTATGAAATGAGTTTACTAATGCGAATAAAGACCTCCTTATCTGATAGAACTCTTTCCTGGTAATTGGTTTTATTATATTATTCCTATTGGCTACGGTTATATAATGCTTAGATATCATATTACGTAAGGCATAATAAGAAGAGTCACAAATTAAATTCTGTATGGCATCCATTTGAATATTGAAGGAATCTTCAATAAGTTCAACATACTCAGTGAATGTAATGGGAATGCCTATGCTTGTGTCTAAAAGCATCCTTTGAATACGCCTGGATAATCCTGTATTCTTTGTGTCTAAGTCAGCATGTGCTTTATCAATGAAATTCAGTGATCCGTGTGTATCCAGTATGGGATTATTATACAAATGTATATAATTAGGACAAAATCCAACAGTTGTTTTTAAAAATTCAAATCCAACATTATCAGAACCCTTCTGGTTTAAGGCATCTTTAAACCTTCTTATGTTGATTTTATTACCACCTATGATCTTAAATGGGTATATCAATTCATGAGTACTATCACTTGATGCATTAATGGCTTCTGTTGGATTATCACGTAATGTACATACACTATTAGGATAAATAGACATAATCACATTCTCTACACTTGTATGACCATTTGCTTTACTAGCTGCAATTGTGGCAAGACCAACATAATTGTTTAGGTTATTTGTTGGATCTTTCCATGTGAATATGAAATTGTTCTTCTTACCCTCTGCTGTTGTTTGTTCCTGTTCATATAACTTCTTAACAACTGCCCTTGTTTTATGTATATACCCAGGCATATTATAATACATGGTCTTACAGAGTTTCTCTGCTGGTGTATTTCCTAATGTAGTATTCTTGGCATAATTTCTTAAATCAGATGAGAATATGTCATATTTCTTACTTAATATCTTTTCACACTCATATAAATTCTGATTATTGTTGTGTAGTTTTATCTTATACAGAATTAACTGGTCATTCTTCTTTATATAATCATTATGACTTATGTATAACAGTTTTGAATCTGCCTCTGGGATTGGTATGGATAATATTGAATTGTCTTCTATTTCTGCTTCTATCTCTTTAAGTACGTCTAAAACTCCCTCCTGGTAGTCTTCACACCTGTTTATGGCTGACTCTAATGATGCTGATTGTGTTAGCATGGGAATAATCGATGTAATTGCCAGAGCTATCTCAAATAGTATATCTAGCTTCATAAATTAAAATCTTTCAGTAAGACTTTCAATAAGCCAATTGATAAATTATGAAAGATTAAAGAGTGTGATGCAATTACACCATAAACAGGAGGAGTACACGGCGTAATTGGTATGCCATATAAATCAGTAACAATGGATAAGTCATTCATGTCTATACCAGCACAGTGATCCCATACCTTCTCTATTATTCTAGTCCTGGGTATCCTAATGAATAAGTCTAACTTCTGTACAGCAACACATGCATATTTACTCTGACCATCTAATTTCTTTATATGTACTGTGTATACCTGACTAATCCTACTGATAAACTCATTCTGTATACTATTTGAATGGTCACTCTCTGCTGATATACCTATACGCAGTGATAGACTCTTTATGAATCTTTTATACGTGGGTTTAAATGACTTATTAATATAAAATGTCTTAACCCGCTTCCTGTGTGGATATCCAAGAAGTAAGCCATCCGATCCTGTCATATTACACTTATAATAAATAATACCTTCTTTAGGACAGGATATAATAGAAAATAGTACTTTATCACCCTTTACACAGGATACAACAGTTGAATATGACCGGTTATTAATAAACCCTTTTGTACCATCAATTGGGTCTAATATTACTGTAATATTATCATTGGTTATAAATGACTGTGTAAATATTCTTTTACTAGTATTATTAAGTACTATCTTATTCTGTTTAAGGAATTCTCTTATATAAATATACTCTTCTGTTGTATTATTGTGTATATCTGTGTATATCCTGTTGTAATATTCATTATTCTCTTCTTCTGTTACAATTGTAATGGGAAATCCATCTAATAATTTACAGAATATCATTTGTATGATTATATCGTATACGGTAACCGGGGATAGGTCTGATTTAGTTGAAGAATTAATGATTGGGGCATTCCTTGTTAAATGTGAGGCATAACACACGCATTTCATTGATTTTTTGAATATTTCTTGATATTCAGTTACTTCTGAAATATTTTGTGATTTTTTGCTGTGTGAGAGCATTTCACTGTCTGCCATTCTTTAAAAATTTTTTTAATTTTCAATTCTATTTATAGTAAACAGTAAGACTTATTATACAATGTGTAATATATACTAATTATTATACAATGTATAATAAGTTATAGTATATTTTAGATATTAAAGTTAAAATGTGTCTAGAGTCAGGTCATCAACTATTATTAAATTATCGATGGTTTTAAACTAGTGATATTACTGTACTGCACAGTTTATATAGTACTGTGCAGAGATCCAGGGGTTAAAATAAAAAAATAAATTTATACTTTACTTTATACACATAGTGCATTATATACTATTTATTATACTATATATAATAAGTAATACATTATGATCATACTATTACTTATTACACATTATACATAACTTATTACACATAGTGTATTATATTCTACTTATTATATTACTTATTACACATAGTGCATTACTTATTACACATTGTGTACTATATTATACTTATTATATTACTTATTACACATAGTGTACTATATTATACTTATTACACATAGTGTACTATCTATAACTTATTACACATAGTGTATTATATTCTACTTATCCTTTACTTATCCTTTACTTATCCTTTGTTTATCCTTTATTTATATATTACTTATTACACATAGTGTACTATATTCTACTTATTATATTACTTATTACACATTGTGTACTATGTTTTATGTATATTTTATGTATATTTTGTGTATTACTTGTTATGTATTGTGTTTTATGTTTTATTTATTACATATAGTCTATAAAGTTCTATTGTGTAAACATATTGATACTTTACTTCAGCATGTTTGTTTTTCTGAGTGAAGAAACACCGATGAAACCCATCCTTAAACTATTTAATAAGAATTCCTTATGTGCTAACATGTTAATAGGACAATTCCTGCTGTACACACTGCTTATAAAATACGTACTCACTCAAACATATAATACATGTAGAATATCACCACCATCTACAGGATACTCTATAATAAAATACTACAGAGACCAATGTATACACTGTAAGAGTATAGCACCTAAAATACAAAAAATAGTAAATTCAATAGAAAAACAACAAATAGATATAAATCTGTATAACGTAGATACAGCCACATGTACGGATACATCAGAAATAGAAGTAATACCCACAGTAATTGTTAATAAGGATGGAAAACAATTATTTAAATTTTCAGGTGACATGCCATATGAAAAAATTATTGAAATATTTGCAGAAAAAACAGGTTTTAATAAGAAAATTTTTGAAAAACAAAAATCTTCACCAACTGAATTATTAACACTTTCTAAACAAGATTTTTTATCAACATTTTCAGGTCCATGGATTGTTTATTTCAATAATGGATATGATCATATAATTGAAGATATCTTATTACAAACATATAAATCCTTTAATGGAGATATAAAAATTGCAAGATATATTGGATTAGATAAGGAAATTATTGCTGGTAGATATTATATATACGATTTCCCAGGTATTTTAGTTATGTACGATGGTATCCTTATGAGATATAATGGTGAAATGACTTTGTCATCATTTTATGAATTCTGTAGTAGACTAATTGAACCAAGCTTTAAAGAAATAACCAGTGACCAACTGACTAATATAACAGAACCTACTTTTGTAGTGTTTTATTCAGATATAGTAATAGCTAATAGGGCATTTAGGCGTATATCACACGATTTAAAAATGAATGCTATAACGTATAAGATGAAAATAGAATCAAATGATGATAATCCTATACTTAGACTGGCTGTATTTAAGAATAATAATAAGTTTTATTATGATGGTGATATAAACAATGAGGGAGAAGTAAGAGAATGGTTATTCCATGCACATTTCCCAAATATTTCAAAATTAGGTATGGACAACTTTTATTCAATTTTTCATGGTTTAAAACCTGTTATAAGTATAATAACTGATGGTAATAATTCTGAATTAGGATTATTTGAAGAAATTGCCATGGAGAATAATCGTGGAATATCTTCATCTCCTTATGTGTTTACATTTATTGATAAGAATGAATATCCTAAATTTACTGAGACTAATTTCGGGTTAGTCGGGTTATCATCAATAATTGTATTTTTTGATCCTGAAAAACAGATTTTTTATGGTAGGAGACGGAAATCGAAGGAATCTATAAAATCATATTTTGAGAGTCAATTATTACAGTATAAGGAAGGATCATTACCAAAATATGTTAAGGTTAAGCCTATTTCATATAAGTATGGTATAATTGGTGTATGTATTATTGGTGGTATTTGTGGTACTATTAAGTATATTACATCTAGGAGGAAGAAAGTTTCGATTGAATAAATTATTTACTGTTTAAAAATAACTGAAATTTCTATTTTTAGTAATTGGAAAATTTTGATATTTAATTGCAGAGATTTAAAATTTTAATTTAATAATAATTATGTAATAATAAATGTATAAATTATATTTCTTATTACATAATTACTATTAAATAATACTTTATGAGGATTGTACAATATATTATGGTAAGTATATTATTTATAATACATATACTTATATATTCTAGTATGTGTACACTTTATCCTATGGATATATGTACATATAATATAATTATGCGTAGTATAGAACCATCTATAGACTTAAAATATGAATTGTGTTTGGATAGGATAGAAGAAGTAATAGAAGATATAAATAGTTTTAATAGTATAAATAATTATATAAAAAATAATATTACTATATTAGGAAATAACCAGTATTTATTATTCCCTAATAGGAAAACAGCAGAAAAAATTATCAAAAATAATTTATTTAATATTTTATTATCAGTTGAATACTTATCTGAAGATATTTCGTATGATATGAGTCCATATAGAGCACATGGATATGGGAATAGCACACGGTTTAATACTCCCATGGTGAGAGTGCATGGATTTATAGGGATTAACCCGATTTCAAAAAAAAATATGTATAAAATTATAAAAATAACGGAGTTATTTCCTAATAAGGAAATAATTAATAGATATTCGGTATTAACATTACCAGATATAGAAACTAAAATTTTCTTATCAATAGATAATATAACTGAATTTTCCATATGTATAAATACACTTAAAACCTGCATGATGTGTATTTGTACTAGATATACAGAAGAAGATAAAATAGCCGTTATAAAATCGTATTATAATACAATAAAAACTTTTAATAGTTATAGAATGCTTGAAGCCCTGAATATTAAAAAAATGAAAGACTTATGGACATGTACAAATATAGCAGAAAAAGAAATGGAAAATTTTATTAAATTAAATCCAGATAGTAAAAATTTTGAAAAAACAAAATTTATATTTAAAAATTTAGAAATATTTCAGTTAGATATACAAATAATATCAACAGCAAAGATTATAGCAATAAATACATGTGATGCAATTAAAAATACAATAGATCAGATAAAAATAGAAGTAAATACACTTGATATGCCAATTTCTAAGGAATTTCAGATAATTATGAATATAACCGTTAAATTAAATAATTATACAAAAATTTTGATAAAGAACTGGAATATATACTGCTTTGATTCAAAAGTTCTGTATAATATAGAAATTAGCTTAAATACCACAATAAATGCGTATTTTACTGTGGTACAGAAGTATGATGCACTATTTACAGACAAATTTAATGAATTAAAGAAGAAAATATGTGAATTAAAGGAAAAACAGAACATAAAAGAGAATTCTTTACTTGTTTCTAGACATATTTCATATTTACAGTGCATTTTAGACTATTTATTAATATGTAAAACAAAAAGTTCGTTGTTTTTAAATGAAATTGCAAAAAAAATTAATTAAAAAAATAAATTTTTATACACTAAAATTAAATATACAATGTGTAATAAGTTATAGTATTATTAATGAATAAATATTAGTATACAATGTGTAATAATAAATAAATAGTACACAATGTGTAATAAGTTATAGTATTATTAATGAATAAATATTAGTATACAATGTGTAATAATAAATAAATAGTACACAATGTGTAATAAGTTATAGTATTATTAATGAATAAATATTAGTATACAATGTGTAATAATAAATAAATAGTACACAATGTGTAATAATATTTATTCATTTATTATTACAGAAAAAAACTCTCTCACAGGGAATCGAACCCTGGTCCCCCGCGTGACAAGCGAGAATGATAACCACTACACCATGAAAGATTACACTATATACGATATTATACCACTCTCTTTATATATACAATATAAATAGAATATACTTAAATGTATACTAGACATAGAATATACTTAAATGTATACTAATAACAGCTAATTATATATAATATAGACTAAGAATATAAAATATAGAAGAATATTGAATTACCATTTTAATTAATGGATTACTCTCATTAGACCATGCTTATATAAAGCATTATGGTTCAATACAGTAATAATATTAAAATAATGAACATTAAAATATTCATTGTATGTTTTGTCTTAGCTTGAGATAACTTGAAAGATTAACACAAACTATGCACACACCTAAAAGTATTAGTGTAGTTTCAGAGCCAACTATATTCACGAATTTGTTTTTAATTGATTGCATATTAAATAATCCATTAGGTTGGTTAATAGTTGCAATAAAAGAGTGGATGGGAGCTACGTAATACGGAATTAGGTTGGCTATAAACATCTGAACATTAAAGTTATTAGTTTTCTCTATATCATTATATATTTTGGAATCTAGAACTGTATTAGAAATGCTTAAACTCTTTATTGCCTTCAGATCATCTAAGGCTTCTTTAATTTTTTCTTTGGCTATTTTTTTATATTCTTCTATATTTATTTCATTTTTATTTATATATATAGCCATATCAAATACTGTAACATATAAATTATATATAGGAAAACATGGATTAGTGGGTATATTGTTTTTGGTGCAACTGAATATTGAACCATATATTGAATATATTAAAAACTCAGAAAGTTCTTGTCTATTCCACTTACTTATTTCTGTAAGTAGCCGTAGGGAATAAATATCATCATTAGTTATACCCAATTTACTTGCATTTGATTGGTCTATTCCATTTTCATTTTTTATAATTAGATTACTGCCATGTTTCACCAATATATCTAATGCTCTCTGTAATCTAGAACATTTTCTAGACTGTGTTAGCTTGCATAGTTTAATCATTGCATCTTTTGCAGTTATTTTGGCATCTAATTTTGGCATACTTATACTATTACATAGAATATCAATAGAAATAGTATAGAATTCTTTTCTAATCATAAAAATATTCGCCATAATAATATGATTATTTTCCATTAATCTATAAAATGCTTCTTTTTTATTTTCACTATCTAATTCTTCTGCTACTTCTTTAATTATATCTATAATCATGCTTGTTTGTTTTGAAGACTTTTCTTTTATTGAACTTTCATTCCAGTCACTGCCTGTTTCATGTATATATGTATTCCATTCGTACGTTTGAACACAATATATATTATTTGTCAAATTTGTTAGTGCATCGTTTGTTTTTTCATTTTTCATTGCTAGTTTTTTCATTTTTTTATATTTAAACTTTTTCTTATCAATATAACTTGTCATATTATGTCATAAAATATCTTATTAAGAAATTAAAGTACCGCTTATTACTATACTAAGACAGCATGAATATATCAATATATACGATGTGTTAGTATAAATTAGATCAGAAATAACTATTGTTGTTGTGTGCCAATATAACTTAAGTTGATTATATGGCCTATAAAAATAATTTGAGCAATGCCATCTAGTGCTGTTATATGTAAATTTCTAAAAGTGTACAAGACAAGAATAATAAAAATTTAAAAAAGTTTACACTTTGTATAATAAAAAAATTAACTTTAATATGGGAATAAGAATATAAAATAAGAACAGGAAGAAAAATATAAAATAAAAAAGAATATTGAATGATCACTTTAATTACTGGTCTACTCTTCTCAGAGTATGGATATGGTAAATATTATAGTTTAATACAGTAATAATATTAAAATAATGGATATTTTAATTGTTCATTATTTTATCTGTGTTAGTTAGATATAACCTCAATGCACTAAGAATAATTATAGAAATAGCTATAGTTATTAGCATAATAGATAAATTGTTAGTACTCCAGAAATCTGCAATTGGTTGTTCATCAGACGATGTGCTAGATAGAATATTTTCTTTCTTTTCATCATCTATTTCTTCTTCCGGCTTAACATCTGCGGATATCTGGTTAGTGACTTGTTCATCAGATAGTATGCTAGAAGAGCTGGCCACTGATAAAGAAGTAATATCTTCCTCCTTTAAACTAGAAGTATCAATAACATCTTGTATAATCTCATTACTTTTTTGTTCATGCTGACTAGAAGATGCGCTATTGCTAGTTTGTGCTTCTTCATTAGTTGTATGGCTAGATTCTCCTCTAATAATTGAAACATGTGAATCTATGGATTTTAAGTAATTATTAATTACGTTAGTTTTAAATTTGCTAATATTAAATTTTATATAATTCTTTATATTAATATATATATGAGATGGCCTAATTGTAGATCGAACGCCCAGTATATCCTTGTTTTTCAGATCATTCAAATATCTTTTAATTCTATTTATGTTCTGCTTTTTATATGTTTCTACGTCTGTATTGTTACCTTCCACAGCCATAATAAATACTATATTGTATAAATTGTATATAGAATAATTTAAAACATTATTACTGCTGGTTGCCTCACAGAATATTGAACCATAAATCGAACACATTAAAAACTCAGAAAGGGCTGTAGCATTCCATATACTTGTTTTTGTAAGTAATTGCAATGATTTAATGTCATCTTTGCTTATATCTAATTCACTTAAATTTGATTGTTCTATTCCACTCTCATCGACTATAGTTAGATTACTGCCATGTTTCATTAGTATATCTAATGCTCGCTGTAATCTAGAACACTTTCCTGAGTCAGTTAACTCACACAGTTTAATCATTGCATTTTCTGAAGTTATTTTGGCATCTAATTCTGGTAGGCCTTCTTTCTCACACAGTACATTAATAGCAGAATTAAAGAACTTATTTCTAATCTTATAAACAGCCGCCATAATCACATGGTTATTTCCCATTAATTCATAAAATGCTTTTCTTTTATCTTCACTGTCTAATTCTCCTCCTACTTTCATAATTATGTCTATAATATGATATGTATGAGCTAAAGATTTTCTTATTTCTGTAATAACTTTATCTTTATTACGGCTTCCAGCCAAACATTTCCTTTGATTTACTTGTATATAAAGTATGTTAGTTTCTAAATTAGCTAGGGGTTTAGGTGGTTTTATATTAATGCCTTCCTGTAAATTAAGTGTTCCATCTATATCTATAAGTTCCATTTTTATTTTTTTTGAAATTCTTATTTTTATTTTAATTGCCTCTCATCAATGTGACTTGTTATAATAAATATGTTCATTTCAGTATATTTATATTAATATAAGTATGTGTAGTGACACTACCACTCAGAAATGAGTCCTTGAGGGTAATCCGTCTGAGTGGTAGTGCCGCCATAAGTACTGTATTTAAGTGGTCTTTTTCTTAGTGTAAATTTCTATGCAATATAATTAGACTCAGATCTTTATTGATTTTTGAAGATTATTATCCAATCTTATTATCACTTCTGATTACGCAAAATATATTACTATCAAAAATGATGTTTTATACATATATTAGTAGATGTATTATTAAATTTGACACTAAAATTCATTGTAATGACATCTTAATAAGAGATAATATTCTATATGACATGTGTATAATGCTTATTTATGCATAAATAACCCGAAATAATTTGCAAAAAAAATATAAAATGTAATTAAAATTAATTTGATAAAAATTAAAATGCTTGAATTATCAATTTTCAAAATAATAAATACTCGAAATTAAATATTTTTTATGGTAGGCCATATTAATGAAGAAGTTCTAAGAGATAGAATAAAGAAAGAGTTTATGAATAAAGAAGGAAAGATTGGAGTGAATGAAACAGATGTGTTATTTAATATACTAGCAGACATTAACAGTGAAAAAAGAATATTTATAAGCATACCAGAAGACCTGGTAAATCTGGCATATAATATATTTTATATAAAGTTATTTGACAGTGTTATGGACACGCCCATTAGTAATTATAAAAATATTATATCTAAAGTCAATGAGTCTATAAAAACTGCAGATATGCTTATAAAGAAAATTCAAGAATCTAGAGAAGAAATAAAAAAAAAATCTTATAGAGAATGTTTTTATGCTGTTATAGGAAATACCCGGGCAATTACAGCAGCTGCTTATAAAATTAGAAGGAATACATTAGATTATGTCATTAATACACTAGGTGAGAAAGCAGGCATACCAAAATTAGATGAGAAAATGTCTGAAAATGAAGTAACATGTAAACTCAATCGGCCAACAAAATCTAAAGAATCTTCTAGATTAAAAAGAGCAGCAAATATAATAATAACAAATGCCCATAATATAATCATAAAAGACCAAGATGAAATAGTGGGGCCAAATGCAGATAGTGCAGAGGAATTATGGATAAGTGAAGATGATATTTCTTCGCTGCAATTATATATAAGAGAAAATGATGTGCGAACAAATGAGTTTTCAATAGGTTTAAATACTTTAGTTGATATGCTAATTTATGATATTTCTAAATATGAAGAAACTGCTTATATTTACAATGACTTGCACATTGCATTATTTAATATATTTACAAATAAGGATCTTAATAGCCAGGTGGATGAATTATATACAAAAGAAGAGTATTCAAATAAAATTAAGGAGGCATTGAATGGCATAAAAAATAAAAAGAGCACAGATAGCGTTAGCGAGGAAAAAGCAATTGAATCACTAATAGAGTCTATAAATAGTTCAAATGATTTTTATGATAGACTATTTGGACTTCCTACAGTTGATAGGACTGCTCGCCCTATAAGACCAATCTCTAATAGACCTTTAACTATCAATACTCCAACAAGTTCTATTCATCGTATGAAGCTAGAAACCATAGCAAAAATATGGAATGAATCTCTTGTCAAAGATATGCCAAAAGATAATAGTAAGTCAGATGATACCATTGATGCTGTGTCCGAAAATAATAAATTAGAAGGCACCATTGGTGCTGTGTCAGATAATAGTAAGTCAGATGATACCAGTAAATCTATATCAGAAACTAGTGAATCTGAAGACACCATTGATGCTGTGTCAGAAAATAGTGAGCCAGAATCAGAAAAAGTTGACAAACATAGTCTAAAAACAACCAGTGAGGATAAAACACTTGATGAACTAGTACCAGAAAGCAGGAATGAACAAAAACCTAATGAAAAAGAAGTTATACATTTCTGGAGTACTAAAATATTTAAGATTGTTGCAGTAATATCCGTAGCTGTTTATATAATTATTCTTAATATATTCATTATATATCCAACTGAAGCAAAATAAGTTATGAATAATTTTCTATTATTCTAATAAAAGAGCTGCTTAAAATAATTTATTTTTAAATTAATGAAAATATAATTTATTTCTATTTGAGTTATTATTAGCTGTAATTTTTTATAATAGAAAGCAGTCTATTAATATAAGCTTTGGATGACTTGCTTAGGGGCTTCGGCAGAGAAAGCCAAGACACTATATTCTAACCTAAGGCTGTCACACAATGAAAACAGTCCTTGGTAGATATTCATTCTGAATTTTTATGAAGCAATTGGGCAGTTTAATGTATTAACAGACTAGTTATTTTTGGTTATATCTAGAGCTAATATATAATCTGTTATATTATTATTTTATAGATTGAACATTTAATCATATTCATTAATGCGTATACTTAAGGATATCTGTGTGATTGGGGGATTTATCAAAATACGTATTAATTTTTATTTGATTAATTTATAACAGGTTTTCCATAAAGGTATAAATATTAAAAAAATTTTAACTGTTAAATGACAGACCTAGAAATAATGCCTGAAGCAATTAACACAGAAGTAATACAAGAAGCAGTACCAGAAGTGATAAACACAGAAACAATACAAGAAGCAGTAGCAGAAGTGATAAACACAGAAACAATACAAGAAGCAGTAGCAGAAGTGATAAACGCCGAAGAAATAGCAGAATTAATAAACCCTGAAGCAATAACAGAAGTGATAAACACAGAAACAATTAAAGATATAATAACTGGATCTATTGATGAGAAGAGTTCACTAAGAAATAAGTATATAATGATTACTATGGCAGTAATTATATTAATTATAGAAGCGGCATGGGTATTCTATATAATTGGAAATAATATTATGGCAGCAAAACATGCAGAAGAAGAAAGAAGGCAGCAAGCAGAAGAAGACAAAAGACGACAGGCAGCAGAAGACCCAAAAGTAATAGAATTTAAAGAAAAACTGAATAAAATAATGGCAGGAGTACAAAAAACCCCCCAGAGAAAGCAAAATTTAATAATAGACCAAGAAAAGAGATTAGAAGAATATGAAAGAGAATTAAAAAAATAAGAGAATCCGAATATAAAGAAGCAGAAGAGCCATTAAAATTAAAAAATACTCAGAACGAATTAGAAGATTCAGAATAAGCATAAACATTAGGAATAGAAACAATGATGGCAAAATCAGTAAAATAAGCAGAATAACTAAAAACAATTGAGCCCACTATTTTAAAAATAGAAACAATTAAAAATAAAGTAGATGCATTTACAGAGTAAGTCCAAGAAAATAATACATAACAGAAACAAATAATCTGAGTGGAGTATAGGAGATAAGCCTCAATAAGTTGATAACTGTCCGGACAAGTCTCTTCAAACCTTATATTAATAAACTGTTTTCTATTAAAAAATTCTTCTATTACTATACTAATCAAATACTGCCCGCTAATATATATTAATACGCTGTATTATACTATAATACTACTTATATTACTAACAGTAAATATTATTCAATTACTACAGCTATCATAACATATAGAAGTAATATCATGTGATATATAGAAAATGTATGTAGCTCCAGTAAAGCACTTGGCTAGAATTCATTATATCTTATATTAATAAAGTATTTCTTAATTAGAAGTGCATTAATGATCCATTTAACGTAATATTTAAAGGAGAACTTTATAAAATAGTTTTATTTCTCCGTTTTTAAAGCGTAAATATAAAAATACTATAAAAATATTTTTATATGGCAAGTAATATTGATGTGGACGCATTAAGAAAAAAAGTAAAGAATGAATTCAATAATAAACAAGGAAAGATGGAAAAAGAAGATAAAATAAAATTATATGACATAGTAACAGAAATTACCAAAAAAGAAAGAATATTCAGAAATTTACCAAAACCATTAGAAAATTTAGTACATAATATACTGTATATACAAATGTATAATAGAATTATTTCTAAAGATATTGATTATAATGAAGATAGTATTACAACAAGAATCATAGAATCTATAAATCAGACAGACACAATTATAGACATAATTAAAGAAACAGCAGAAGAATTAAGCACACGAAATAAAAAAGGGGCATTTTATGGATTAATGGAAAATAATCATATAATCATGGCAAGTATTTATATATCCAGAAAGAAATTCTATGATTCTTCTATTAATATATTATGTAAGAGCATAAATATACCAGAATTAGATGATAAAATGACTCCAGAAGATGCAATTATTAAACTATGTGAGTTAACACAGTCTAAAAAATATTCTAGATTACAGAGAGTATTAGATATACTAATGAAACATGGCAATAATCTAATTATAACAGATAAAAACGGAGTAAAACATTCAAATGCAAGTAGATTAGGT
Source organism: Nematocida ironsii (assembly GCA_001642415.1). NCBI lineage: Eukaryota > Fungi > Microsporidia > Nematocida > Nematocida ironsii. The sequence goes on from LTDK01000041.1 coordinate 76,090, forward strand.
CTAAATAATGATGATATTAAGTCATTACAATTACTTACAAGAATAGATGAACATATTAATTCTGATGATTTTAGTAAGTTCTTAGAAGATTCAATTTACGGCTCAATCTGTGATAAGATCAAACAAGATGGAAGATATTATTCAGTTTATTCAATTTATAAATTATACAGTATAGTATATGACATATCTAAACATGAAGATGAAATAGACACTCCATATAAAGCAGATATTATAGATGACCTTAAAGAATACTTAAATGACTTAAATAATAATGAAAGAGTATGCAGTATTAATGATATAATTAACAAATCTGATATATTTAATAATATAATCAAAAATGGACTTACCACCAATGAGTTTAAAAATAACGTAATTCAAAAGTATTTAGAATCAATAGAACTGAATATTTCAATTATTACTAGTACAGTCATTCCATTTAAGCATAAATTTAAAAGAGTGTTAAGTATTATTATAGTAATATTTATAACTATTCTTATAATTATTCTGTGTATAATTGGAATATTCCCTAATGAAACAAAACAGTTACTGAATAATTTAAATAATTGATTACTTTAATACTACTGACGTGCTCATAAGGAGATACGATCACTGCCCAGATAATATAGTCCAAGATAGATAGTGTTGTGGAATACTCTTTGTTGTATACTAAGACTAATGTTAGTATAGTAATACATGAGTTATCTGAATGTTTACATAAACATGACAGTATAAATTAAATCAGAAATATTTGTTGACACAACATTGTCAACATAAATTAAATTGATCATACGGTCTATAAATACGTATTCAAATTCAATAAAGTATTAAAGTATCCTAATGACTTTTTCTAAGAAATCAACTCTCTTTATTATGAGTATTAGAATATCGAGATATATACGGACACAGAATCCTTACGGTAATATCAGTGCTGTGCCTTCTGGTAAATATATCCTGTGATTCTCCCATTATTTGCTTGCATACGTGCTATTTATATAACCCGAAAGTTTATCTGTGTTTCTTATATTCTGATATTTTGTCATGGCAGAATCACCGCGTGCATAAGCACGTTGTAGGATCGGTCTCAGGCCTGCACACTTGAGTGATGGTATCACCACAATTATGTTATGTATATTATATAATACTACTTATTACACATTGCTTATTATATATTATACTTATTATATTCCATTACTTATTACACATTGCTTACTATATTATACTTATTACACAACGCTTAATAAGTAATAATGAAATATGAGAATATTAAATTTATACATTACAGTAAATAAATCATTACTTATTACACATTGCTTATTATATTATATACTACTTATTACACACTGTGTACTATATTTTACTTATTACACAATACATAATAAGTAATAGTCTATTAATAGAAATATTAAATTTATACATTATAGTAAATAGTTCATTACTTATTACACATTGCTTATTATATTCCATTACTTATTACACACTGTGTACTATATTTTACTTATTACACAATACATAATAAGTAATAGTCTATTAATAGAAATATTAAATTTATACATTACAGTAAATAGTTCATTACTTATTACACACTGTGTACTATATTCTACTTATTATGCTATGTGTAATAAATTATAAATAGTAATTTCTGATTTCTTTTTTATGAAAAGAAAAGAAGAGGATTTACCGTACACAGGCAGAACATTCGTGGTCACAGGAACAACAAAAACACCAAGAGAAGATTTAGTTAACAGAATAAGAGAATTAGGAGGGAAAGTCACACTGGGAATATCCGGTGCTACAACATACTTAATAGCAGGAGAAGAACCAGGTCCAGCTAAACTTAAAAAAGCAGTTGCCCATGGAACAAAAATATTATCAGAAGAAGATTTCATGGAAATGACCAGTCATTACGTAATACTGCCAATAGAAGTAAAGAAAAGTAAACCAGAAGTGTACTCAAAAGAGAGATGGTGTGATAAGTATAAACCAGAGAAGTCTTCAGATATCCTTGGTAATAAACAAAGTATTACACAATTAAAGACCCATTTATTATCCATGTCTAGAGCACCAATTATACTTACAGGTAGTTCTGGGTGTGGTAAGACACTCTCAGCATATTTAATAGCAAAAGAATTAGGAATATCATTAATTGAGTATAATGGAGCTGATTATAGGAATAAACAAGAAGTATCCATAATAAAAGGACTTTCAACACAGAAATCACTTACACATGGTATACACTTACATAAAAATAAAGCACTCCTTATGGAAGAAATAGAGAATATGACATCAAGTGATAGGGGAGGGTTACAAGAAATACTTAATTTATTCAAGGAGACTAAAATACCAATTATACTTACCACTAATAATAAGAGTAGTCAGAACCTTAAAACAATTATTTCTAAGTGTAAGGTTATATCATACAGTAAAATAGACAGTAGAAGTATTACTAACTTATTAAAAACCATAACAATTAAAGAGGGAATATCTGTACCAGAGAATACTTTAATGCAAATATCAGTGACAGCATGTGGTGATGTAAGGTATGCCATAAATATGTTGCAGTATTTAAGTAAAAAGGATCAAATATCAACTGAAGATATAAAAATAATGGGTAAGCATATTACAAATAGTAATTTATTTGATGTAACTAAAGAAATCTTACAGTCTTATAACTCACCAGCACATAAAATTAACTTATTCTTTGAAGAACCTTTATTTGCACTTCTTATGGTGTTTGAGAATTATTTAGGGGAGGATACATTAAAATCAATTGCAAATACGGCAGATACACTTAGTACAGCAGAAATAATTAGTGGTAGAATGTTTAATTCTGATGAAAAAAGACTATTTCCAGTGGCAGCGTATTATACTGCAGTTAAGCCTAAGATTAAAATATCCAGTAAATTAGCATTTAGTAAATACATTGGGCAAATATCAGCACACAGTGCATCTAAAAAGAAAATGGTTAAAATAATCAATGAGTCTACAAAGAGAAGTTTTCATGGTGGTTGGTCTGTCCTGTATGACTGGTTTAGTACTATGCTTATACTAGCAAATAAGAATACTCATAAAGAAGATATTCTAGAATATATTCATACATTAAATATGGATAAAACAGTTCTACAAGTACTCAGTGAATTAACTAACATAAAAATCAAACCAAGCACACTCCCTTTAATAAAGCCACAGAAGGAGTAGGATCATTAAATCTATTTTTGTATCCATGGTATGTGACAGAATTTAAATTTCTGGTTATAATACATAAAGAGAAAATGTTTTATTGGGGATGAAGAAATTACAGCAGAAAACCAAAACAAAGGATAATTATTTAGAAGAATTAGAGAGTGTAAACTATAAAACATCCTTAGAAGCAAAGAAAACACTTAACAGTATTCTTAGAACTACGGATAAAACCACGGCTATGCTGTATGAACAAAGAGAAGTACTTGAAGACATAAGAAATGACTCATACACAGCAAAGGATAATTTAGAGAAAAGTAAAGGATTAACAGTTAAAATGAAAAGAGCAGGAAAACTCATTGTAATTGGTGATAAAGTCAGTGATAAATTAAAGAGTATTTTTAAATCAGCACCAAAACCAAAGCAGAACTTCCCCTCATTCACATCACCAACAGACCATGCAGTGACAGACTCAGAAGAAGTCCCCACAGAAGAAAAAGAAATAACAAAAGAAACAACAAATGATGTACTAATATCTATAAGAAATGGGCTTAAAACCCTACACAGTAAGCTTGATAAACAGAATAAAGAATTAAACAGTCAAAATCCATTAATCCAGGATATAACAGAAACCAACAAGAAATCCTCAACAGAAGCAGAAAAGGTAATGAAAAGTCTTAAAAAAATATAATCCAAATAAATGAAATTATTATAATTTTATAATGAAAAAAAAATTAGCATTGCTCAGAATAGAAGCAGAATTTAAAGAATTAGTCTACAGCAGTAATGAAAAAGTCTGTTTATTATGTGAAAATGAGAGTTTTATTCTTGTTTATACGATTACTTTATTAGATGGTTATTATAAAAATCATACTTATGTGTTTAATATTAACATACCACAGAATTATCCATTCAGTCCACCAAAACCTGTCTGTATAACAAAAGTATTACACCCATCAATTGATGACTTAGGGAGGGTTTGTTTAAACATAACTAGAGAGGATTGGTCTGTACAACAAACTCTACAAGTGGTAATATTTGGAATATCTTCAATATTTTATGATGTACCAACTGATAATCCATTCAATCAGAAAGCACATTCTTTATTAATCAAGGATCCTTCTGATTTTATAAAGGAAGTGAATTTAGTATATAATAGTAATAAAATATAATACACATTCTGTAAAAAATAAAAATAAAAATGTTTAAAGTACAGAGAATTACTCAGCATACAGTAAAACAATTGTATAACCAGAATACGTACTCTATACACATGCTTATTTATTCTATTATATTATATATTAATAATATATTTATATGTAAATTAGTGTATAATAGAATAATCCTATCTGTGCACATATCAGAATATGTTATAATAATTATTTCTACTGGTTTACTTTTTTATGATTATAAAAAAAATAATTATTTAATTCTTATTAAGGAAATACCTATTAACGGTATTTTATATAGTAAATGTGTTGATGAGTATATTATACTGTGTATACTGAATGATAATAGAGTTATAAGTATTATTTATAATACAAAATTATTAGTAGAATATAGGATAAGTAATAGTATATGTATAAAGAATTATGTAAATCCTGTACTAAGTATTATAGAGAGGAGTAAAAATATTTATGGAATAGAAGAAAATAGAATTTGTGTGGAATATTCTGATCATAAAGTATATTTAAGGAATTCAGGTGAGTGTTTTACTGAAATTTCAACGGAAATATTTGATAAAAATATATTAAAAACCAGAAAAACTGTTAGAAATATATTTATAGATAGGAGAAATCTACTTAGAATAACACCAGACCAGATTATACATATAAGAATAAGTACACACAGGAATATTCTAGCAGAGAAAATGAGTTATACAAGGATATTAGAGACTTCTAATGGATTAATAATATATACAGAAGGTATTTCAGGTTATAACATATACAGAGAAGAGTATAAATATATCTTAGAAGTACTAAACCCACAGGATGAAGTGGATTTAAAAGAGTCAGAGAAGGATAAAAAACATTCTAAAGAAATAGTATTTGGTGAAGGACTCCCTTCTGTTATATTAACTCCTGTGCTATACACATACATAACAGAAAAATATATTCATCAATTATTATATACGGGTACTGTAGAAGTATTCATAAAGAATAATGAGAATATAGAGTATGTTAGGTCATTTGGGCCTGTATCTGTACATGGTTTAACTGACTTTTACTGCTTTTCTACATATACATCATCATTAGTAGTACTTGTATACGAAAATTTACACTTTGAGGTGGCAGAGTATTCATACAAAACAGAAGAATCTTTATCATTGCCTGTACCCAATGGAATAGTTGATGTAATGAGGTTTAGGAAAGATATTGTGATAAAATATGATTCAGGTTATGTGAAATACTTCCTTAATAAGAAAAAAGTGCTTGAACAGATGGATTTAGATGTAGAAACAGGAGTACTTCACTCATTTGATGCGCCAAATATGAATGTACAGCACTCTCCTGTGATTTTTACTAAATCTAATGATAATATTATATCTGTGCACTGGAGAAATTCAATTTTAGTAAGAGATAGTACTATTAATAATTTCTATTTATTACACCATGGATATGTATATTCAAAGGGGTTTAGACTAATCCTAACAAAAGAAGAAATTTCTTTTCCTTTTACAATACATTCACTTTCTGTTTATAATACAGCAGAAAGAAGTACTGTCCTTGTATATTTATCTAGTGGTAGTATACATCTACTTTCTGTTGTTAATGGAAGTGTAATTGGAAGGTTAGAATTATACCATAAAATATCTTGTAGTTGTTTACGTATGCTATCACTTGACTCATTTTTATGTATTACAGGAAATAATACATTAACGGTTTTTGGTGGTGATGAGTATATTTATCCAATATTACGTGTAAAATTGCCTGGAATGATTGAGGATATTTCTACTTCACAAAATAATATTTTGATTGTAACAGATAATAATGATATATACTGCTTAGATAAGGCAGATATAAGAAATTCTACATATACTGATGACCCTTCACTAATTAATGTTGTACCTATAGAATATTAAACGTATTTTTAATTGAAATTTCCGTTATTTTTTGTATTTTCAGATATTTAACTTTTATTAATTTCGGGTTATTAAAAACTTGTACATAATTTTTATTATAACTGAATACTTTTGAAATTTTAAAATTATTAAAATTTATTTAACTGTGAAATGTAGTTCTTGTTAATTATTCTTATTATAACTGACACCATGGGAATATACCTAAGAGTAGTAAATCTATGGATATAATGAATTACTCTTGGAATAAACCATTTCTTATAAATGATAAATCTACTTTATGACCAACTAAATCTCTGATATTATTCATTTGTCTTCCTATCATAACTGGTCTTTCTAAAGAAATACCCCATCCAATCACACGGACATCTTCTGGGTACCCCATTGGAAGAAGCATTTCTGGCCTAAACATACCAGAGTTACCTATTTCCATCCACCTTTTCATTTCTTCATGGTATCCAAATACTTCCATACTTGGCTCAGTATACGGATTGTACGCTGGCTTATACTTTATCTTGCTTATTCCTAGCTTCTTAAAGAACTCTTCCATGAACCCCATTAAATGTGAGATTGTTAGGCCAACTCCCATAATTATTCCTTCTACCTGATGGAACTCTGCTAAGTGCGTGGCATCAAGTGTTTCATTTCTGAACACTCTGTCAATTGAAAAGTACTTTCTGGCATAGTCATCTGCTGTAGCACTGCTGAAATCTATATTCTGTGCTATTTTGTACAGAAGCCTTGTTGTTACAGCAGTGGTGTGCGTTCTAAGAACATTCTTCCTTGACTCCTCTACACTCCACGGAGCCTTGTATCCAGACGATCCATAGCCACCTACTGTGTGCACTGTCTCCACACGCTTTAAATACTCTTTTTCAGGATCCTTTGCATATGCTGGGTCTGCCATGAAAAATGTATCCTGCTCATTCCTGGCTGGATGTCTCTGTGGCTGGAATAGTGCATCAAAATTCCAGAATGAGGATTCAATGTATTTCCCTGCATCCATTTCTTCAAACCCCATTAGTAAAAATATATTCTTCACCTTTTCCCTTTCCATTGACAGTGGGTGCAGTGCCCCGCCATACTTTGAAAGAGTGGCAACAATGTTGAAATTGTACTTCTTAAGATTACTTGCTAATTCTATCTTATTTATCATTTCAACTGTTATATCACTCACAGCAGCTTCAGATACAGAATATTTCTCACCTTTTCTTAGAATATAGTGCGTTGTTTTCTTCTGAATTAAAAGCTTTCGTTTTTTTAATTCTGTGATTTCTTGGGGTGTTAACTCTCCTAAGTTTTCTAATTGATGCTTCGTTAAATCCTTGCTAAAATTTTGATTCCTTGCTAGTTTGCCATTTTCTATTTTCAGTACTTTCATACGAAGACCGTTGTTTTTTCCTTTCTTTATAAATTCAAGAATCTCCTTCTCTGTTTTTCCTGTAAATTGCTTACTCTCTTTCAATTTATTAACAATCTCCTGATCACCCATTGATGCCTCAAGTAAAGAATAAATAATATACTCAGCTGAGCCGTATTGTAGAATATCCCTGGCCTCTTCTGTTGTCACTATCTCTTCCCTTTGAACAGGACTGCTGGTAATCCTCTCAAATGATTCTAGCCTTTTAACTGCCCCTATTATTTCTGTATACTCTCCTTCAATTCCAGTGGTTTCTATTTCTTCTGTGCTTTTTAATGCAGTCAGTATTTTCTCTTCTACATTTTCCATAGTCATGCAGTAAAAATCCAGAAAAATAATTTATTATTATTAGAGCTAAGCTAACTTACTTGGATAAAAATAACCGATTATTACTAAAAATAGCATAGTAGATAAGAATTATAGGGATTATACAAATAACAGATAAAAATAGAAGTATTTAGAAATTCAGAGTAGTTTTAGTTATTGTTTTATATTTATATATTATGCTGTCTGTACTGTGTTTGGTGCTTTAGGTATTTCTTCAAGAATTGCTGTACACACTTCAGTAACCAGTGCATCATTCTTTGATAATGACCACTCTTGTATTTTTTTAGACATATCAGTTATTGTTGTTATTTTAGTAAGTGCCTTAACCACCTCCACTAATAAATGATGCGGTGACTGCTTACTATGACCATCTATATGATCATCTTCCTTGGGTTGTGATATTTCATTTTCTGATGCAGTTAGTGTGTGCCTCTCAATTAAATATGACTTAATCACTTCACACAGTATTTTCATTGGGCTTTCCCTCTCTGCTGCCTCTTCAAAGAGTTTTTGCGCGGTGGCTTTTATGTCTGAGTCATCCAGAAGAAGAAGAGAAAGTGCCCAGTAATTGTCCTTTACTTTAACCATTCCGCTTCTTAGTAGGTGTCTAATAAGCACTAAAGCAGTCATTTTTACCTCCTCTGACTGGGTCTTTAGGGGAAGGAATAAACTATTTCCTGCATTTTTTACTAAACTGCTGAATGCCATAACTGAGTCTGCAATAATTACCAGTGCAATTATCTGCAGATGGTCAGATCCAGTTTTTAGAATATTTATAACATCATTCATAAAACGAGAGCTGCACTCACTGCTAATACTCATTATTTTACCTAAAGACAGTAAAGAGACTTTTTTGACTGTTTCATCTGGGCTGTAAATTCCTGTCACAACTACATCCAGTAGTCCCTTCAGCGCTGAAGTTTCTCCAAATAATATTTCGTGCTCCTTTGCAAAAAACACACGATCTGCCATTTCTTCTTGCTCTTCTGTTGTGTTTTTAAGACTGTTCCTCTTTGATCCTACGCTCAGTCTCCTCTCTCTGATCTCCATGTTTGAAATGCTTTCTTTTCTCTTTTTGCTTGCACTGACTGGAGTTTTTGTTTTTGCCTGGTTATTCCATGCTGCTTCAACTCTCTCCAGATGCACTGCCTGCTTTATCGCTATGTGCCCAACTGCAAAAATTACAGGAAGCGGATTTTCGCTTGCAAGAAGTATATCAAGCACCTCAACTGCTAGCTCATCTGGATTCAGACTGATTAAATACGCAGTATCAATTACTGTCTGCACTATTTCAAGATTGTTGTTATCTGATAATGAAAGTGCATTTACCACTGCACGAATCGTCTCCGATGAATTCCCTGACCTATAGTCAAGATTACCAAGAATTCGAATTGCCTCGCATATTATAGACCTATCCGTGCTCTTTCCCAGCACTGCGTAAAGTCTGGGTAGTGCACTTTCAGTTACTGACCGGTCTGTAGTGGACAGCCTTCTAAGTAGACGCAGATGCATTAGAACATCCTTCTCCTTGTCTATTTGATAGAACAAAGTGTTAATCGCTTCTATTCCAAGTATTCCTCGTAGTGTAAGATCTCTAATAGTTCCCTCATATGCTAAACTGTCTGAATCAAAATGAACTAAAAGGTCTATTAGCTTTTTTGGGTTGCCATCCACCATTTTCCTTATTTCTTCTGAAAGAACATCTGCTGCATTGCGCCCATCTAGTGTTAGTCTCTGCCAAGAAAATAAAAACAGACTTGGGAATACTTCTAGCGCATTCTCTATGCCATATGAATAACACAAAGATACATATTGTATTATTTCTGTTATTTCACCCTTACTACCAGCCTTCAAAAGCTGCTTTATCACCTCAACACTTGTGTGGATTGCCTGATAAAAAGAAGTGGCACTCGCATAGTACGCTGGATCTGTTTTTTCATGTGCTTTTAACCTTTGCAGATTAAGCATTCCCCCATCCAGTACATACGGATGGCTTTCTAGTGCTCGCTTAAAGAAAATAATTGTTTTCTTTCTTACCATCTGGGTTTTGTCCATAATCCTTTCGTGCAGTGAAGTGTACACCCGTTCTTTTAAGTTTTCAAGAATCCCATTGTTACACAATATGTCTGTAAGAGACTGAATAGCTCGTCCTCTGCAAAAGGGGCTTACATCCATGGTTCTTTCTATAACAGCAGAAATAATAGTTGCCAGCTCCTTTTCACCCTTTCTCTCCTGCTCAATCTGTGTCTTTAGGGCTTTTGATATTGAAACAGCAGACTCACTCGCCGAATTTCTAATGCACTGCACCTCAGATGTTATACTCTGTAGAAGAGGATTGATTATATCAGAAATACCCTGCTGCCTAATTGATTCACATATTTTAAGTATAAGACTGCTATAGTTTTTTTGAATCACCGTGTCTTTACTGTGCTCACTCTCCTGAAGTAAATATTCTAAAATTTCCCCAAGTAAATTTTCTTCTTTTGCATTAGAATCACTCATACCCGCACTAATCTCTTCTTTATCACTCTGTACATTAATTTTTCTGAGTGCGCTAATATACAAAATTATCTCTGTTAAAATACTAGTTGTATGCTCATACTGTAGCATACTCAGCGCATTGGTCATAATTGATTCTGTGCTAAATTCAATCTCTTCAAATATTTTAAACACTGCGCTTTTTACTTCTATCTGCACCTTTTTCCCTTCTAACGACTTGAAAAGCACCTTACACAGTAAATCAAAATTACCTGAAACTTCCCCGCACAGATCCCTGCTTTTACTAATTATACTAAGAACAGTGCTAGAATCTGTTTCAATCGTTTCAGGCTTAAAATACGCCGGAATTGTGCTTAAAAACACAGTTGTGCTGTCTATATTACTAAAAATACCTGTTATAATCTCCTTTTTTAACGGATGATTGTGTAAGTTAGAAAATAGCTGTGTGTACTTATCTGGCTCCTGACTAATTGGTACGTCTTTAAGATGAGAAATAAGCAATTCTAGCTCTCTTCCTTCTGCCATTAAAATAAAAATGACAAAACAAAATTGGCTTAAATTTATTTTTGTATTTCTTTCCTACTAATACAGCTATACCATAATAAAATATATTCTTCATAAATTTATTACATGTATATAATAATATTTATATGAATAAGTTATACTACAGTAGAAATACTCTAAAAATAAAATAAACTGTTCAGTTTTTGTTAATAATCAGGTACAGCATTGTGCTCGTATTTATTATTATTTCAACTATACTTGATATAATAAAGAAATATTTTAGAAATTATCTATGAACTTCAGCTATACTAGACTATTTAGGATATATTGTCTGATGTATTTTGGGTTGGTTTATATATTCATAATAAATTTATGAGACTTACTAATACGGTAGTTTATTTATGTAAATGGTTATACCTTTCTATTATTCTGTTTTGTTGATGGGACTAAATTCAGTACTAGTGGCTGAATAGAGTCTACATAATAGATTCCCCGCTTTTCAATTTGTAAAAAGTCTCCTTTTACTGCAGACTTAATTCTTTCATCACACTCAAAGGTTTCTTTGTGCACGGAGTTCTCGTTAAATACCTCAGTTATACTCCTTTCGTCTAATTTATCCACTGTGATTAAATCGCCATACTCTACAACTGTTGCAGTGCATGTTTCTACAGGTAGCCAAGTGAGCCTGGCTTTGGTATACTTGGGGTGAACTTCATGTGGCCTTACTTTCATAGGAGACATTTCAATTATTTTGAATGTTCCTAGTCCCATGAGTGTAATATCATCTTCAAGAGAAACAGTGCCCAGGTCGTTAGACGATACATATATGGACTCTGTAACAACTCTGTCACTAGATTTCAAGTCATTTACATCTGCTACGATCTGAATGCAGTGCATATCTCCTTTACATATTCCATGGATTTTACTTGCAGTTTTTTCTACTATTTTAGCATTAATTGACCATAATTTATCCCACTCCAAAAGAACTGTATTCTTTGATGGGCCTTGCATGATTACATACTCTTTTAGTGCCTGTTTTGTGAGGCCTTTCCTGAGTATTCCTCTAATTGTTGGCATTCTTGGATCATCCCACCCGCTTACTTTGTGGTTTTCTACTAGCTGTTTTAGAGACCGCTTGCTCAAAACTGTTTTTTTGAAATTTAGCCTAGAGAAGTCCCATATAATAGGCCTATTCTTTAAGTCCAGCGCAGATATAAACCACATGTACTGGGCATTTCTATCACGGTACTCATTTGTTCTTAGTGTAAGCGTAATTCCTTCTATGCTGTCAATCACTGGGCATGCAAAGTCGTATGTTGGATAGACTCTGTATTTTGTTCCTGTGTAGTGGTGCGGAGTCAAGTTCACTCTGTATATTACAGGATCTCTCATGGCCTTGTTTAAATCTTCCATATTGATTTTAGCCCTTAAACAGTAATCATCGCACTCTTTTGTGCTTATCATTTTGTTGAAAATGTTCATATTGTCCCGAATAGAAGCAGTTCTGTTTTTTGAATGTACACCCTTGTCTCTTTCCATTCTCATCTGCTCAACCGGTGTGTTGTCACAGTATGCTAAACCCAGCTCTATCATTGTTTTAGCAGAACTAAGCAGAAATTCAAAGTTGTCGCTCGTGCGCGTATGCGCATTTGCCTTTATGCCAAGTGAAGCAATGTCCTCCATAATACTCTCCTCAAACTCTTCGTTTTCTTTCGTAGGGTTTGTATCATCCATTCTTATTATTAATTTTCCATGATACTTCTCTGCAAAGTATTGATTAAGCAGCGCAGCCTTGGCATGGCCTATGTGCATATAACCACTTGGCTCTGGTGGAAATCTAGTTACTACTCTATACCCGTCTGGTAAACCGATGTCAAATGATGCTTGGTCATCTGGTTTTATATCCGCCTTCTTCTGCTTCTCATACTCTTTCATAATTTCACTCTTCTCTTCTAGCTGTTTAACATAAAATGCATTTAATTTTACCAAATTCTTTAGCTTCCCTGCCTTCTGTAAATTCACAAAAATAGTCTCTGAGTACAGTAAAAAGAATAAAAGTGTCTTTTGAATAGGCTGAAGTGCCTCCAAATCAGATTCTTCCAAAATATTGGACACTCTAATTATCTCTGGATATGGCATTCCTACCTTCCATCTATTCAAATACTCCATTGAGTCAGTTGAAATGCTAGGAATTCTCTCTAATAAATTCATTAATGATGAATAATTAAAGAACCCTTCCTCCTTTCCTGTCGTATATTCTAATTCTATGTCTTTACACTCTTTAGCTAAAGCAAATGCCAAAATGTGGTGCCTTCTAGTGTGGTTATACAATATTTTTACCATAAAAAAAGAGAAAAAGAAGATTCATTAAATTTACCGCATCTCTTCATATTGTAGAAACGCACAAAAATATAAAGTATTCTGGGCCTACTCTTGTTTTCTTACATATATATTCAACAAATTTCGGTTTATTCATTCTTAATGTTTAAAAAATACAACATTACATGCATAATACGCTCTGACAGAATTTCTCTGCTTTCTATTTTATTCACACACTTTCCAACAGAAGAATACTTTTATTTTTCATTTTTTCTCAGATACATCCATGGACAAAGTCAAAAGATATACAAAAGATGTAAAAATAGGAGAAGGAACCTATGCAGTGATTTACATGGGAAAGGAGTATCTTGTGAATCCAGCTGATGCATCTTCTGAAATAATCACAGAAACACCTCCACACAATGCACTTCCGGGTAGGCAGGTGGCTATAAAAAGAATTAAAAAAGATGCAACACAATTAGACATAGAAATGGCTACGTTAAGAGAGATAAAATACTTAAACTATCTAAAATCGGAGTATGTAATTGAATTATACGACACAATTGTGCAAGATAGACACATTCACTTGATATTACCGTATATGGACAGCAATCTCGAGGTTATAATCAGAAGTAAAAAACTTATATTTATGCCACAGGATGTAAAAGCATGGATGCTTATGATTTGTAAAGGGTTAGAAGAATGCCACTCTCGTTTTATTATACATCGTGATATTAAACCAAATAACATACTTGTAAATAAAAATGGAGAGCTAAAGCTAGCAGATTTTGGAATATCTATAGACATAGGATTTCCGTTACGTATGATGACACCCAATGTAGTGACTCGGTGGTATAAGGCGCCTGAAATTCTTTTAGGATGTAACAATTATACATTTGCTGTAGATATATGGGCACTTGGTTGTTTATTTGCTGAACTATTACAGAGAAGCCCCTACTTGCCCGGTAAATCAGATGCCCACCAATTAGAATTAATGTACACCTCAATTGGAACGCCCACAGCTGAAGAATGGGAAGAAATAGGCCATAAAAAAGAAGGACTAGAACTGCCTGCGCATATACCTAGATGTAATTTTTCATTATGCTTTGGAGCAGCAGGCGCCGATGCAATTGATCTGTTAAATAGAATGCTTGTGTATGTTCCCAGTAAAAGAATAACAATAAGTGAAATATTAAACCATCCCTATTTTACTAATTCCCCTGCACCAACCCTTCCACACCAACTTCCATTTGATTCAATATCACCAGGCGAGTAAATTTTAGTTTGAATATATTCTGAGAATATTCTATAATTTTTACAGTATTTTTATATTTGCTGTATAATTTTTTTATGGATGAAAGAGCACAACTCATACCAGCAGCCAAATTAATGGCTCATCTGTCTTTAATAGATAAAGAAGAAAGAATAGACAAAGAAACAATAACTATTCTATCACAATTCACTGAAAAGTACATTAATGATATACTAACAAGGTCTGCACTTTTAGCTAAACACAAAGGCAACCAAGTGGTTACTGCAGAAGAAATTAAGTTTGTATTAGAAAAAGAATTTGATTATTTCATTGGGACAGGAAACTAAATTAATTTTATTTCGATTAATATTATCAAGTATAACAGTAAAATTAATATAAATCATTATATTTAGAGGAGATTCTTCATAGTAATAATTATTTACTATTTCAGTATAAGAAAATAAATCATTCTTTGTGTATAAAAGTACAAATAGTCAAATCTAATGAATTAGTATAATTAATGTTGTTTGATTGTTAATTATTCTGTCTGGTTCTGCATTTCTTAAATCTTCTATTGTTATTAGTCTCTTTTCAATTGTTGCTGTTCTTATTAATATTTAAATAAAATTGTTTAACCCTATACAAATATATGAAAATAAATATATCTCAATAATTAGTGGTATAAATATAATAGTCTTCCAACCCGGTTTATTAGAAGATTTCTCTTTAATTATTGTTATATTGTTATCATCTGTTAAACTAGTTGTTGTATGCTAAGAATAGCATATTAGAAATTATATATGAGTTATTTAGTTAATATATATTAGTTGTATGTAAGACTGTTCTAAGTCTACGACATACATAAGTTACATTGACAAGTGATCAATATGTCAACAAGTTTACGAATAAAACATAGTTTGTAATTGAGTATAAAGGACACATTCAAAGTAATACTAAGTAAGAAACTCTTCTATAAATAAGAGTTACATTTTAATAAAGATCAAAGTATCTTAATGACTAATTCTAAATATCCAACTCTAGTAATTACTTAATTTATTATAATTCTTTAATATTGGAGTTGTTATAAAAGTGTTATTATAAACAGTAAACATAATTGATTTTATACTGTGTATATATATAAGTATATAAATTCTAACTATTTATAATAAAAATGAATTTTAAATATTCTTATAAAGCTATAAAATTTAAATGTCTTCAGTGAATGGGTTTATAAAAAAATAAAGAAATACAGAAATAGAAATTATTGTAAAAATAATGCAGATGGATTATAGCAATAATATATTAGAAAGACAGATTTATATGAGAAATACAGAAACAGAAGTATATAACTAATTAGAAATAGAAAACAATATTGTACGACAGTCTGCATTGCATTATAATTATAACAAGAATACAAATATAAATGATTTGTTCTTATTCCTATTTTTAAACATTAACTACTAGATATTTCATTAATAGAAGTAAAATATGTTTGTATGACTTGACTTTTATATACTTCACAGTATAATTAGCATATTATTTTATGACAACACTATTCCTTATTAAGTTTAAATAGTATAGAATGGCCTTATAAGAAAGAATAAAAAATAATAGCAGAAACTTCTGAGATATAAATAAAATAATAGTAGAAACTTCTGAGATATAAATAAACTAGTGATAGAAGAATTTAATCATATTAATAAAGTATTAAAAGGCTGTAGGACTAATTCAAGTTACATGCCACTTATAATTAAGAAAAACTATCTATTCTGTATTATTTCTTTTATTGTTATACTATTCAATAATAGTTAGCATATTTGATAAAATGCAACCACTACTGGTTAGTATAAAGCAAAAGTCTCTCTGTGTATTTTCTGGTTATATTTATATAACATAGCCAGAAATTGTCACTTTTTTTAAGTCACTCTGGATATATTATATAGCTTAGTACACAAACATATGAAGTGTATATGCACTTAGGATATAACATAACCCCCTTATTCATCTGGATTATCATCTGAATCACTATCTGAATCATCATCCGAATTACTATCTAAATCACTATCTGAATCATCATCTGAATCACTATCTGAACTATCATCCGATTCTGATTCGGATTCCACTCTTATAGCTTCAATACCAGGCTTTAATTTCGAATAAACCTTTTCATCCATTATTATATTATCATTAAAGCGGTCAATCCCCCAATTGGCATCAATAGCATAAATTACCCTATCTATTGCGCTTGTTTTGAAATTTAACATACTTCCTACAATATTAATAATAATATTTCTACCAATGAAATAATTCGGGCGTTTTTTATCATATTGAGATAAGTAAAGAGATTGTACTAGCAGCCTTTTATCCGCTGTATACAGAATTCTTCCACATGAAAATAGCCTATTTCGATTTAATTCATTACTAATGAATGTGATATGCGTGGGTTTTTTAACATGGTATGGCCTTGCTTCTCCATATAGGATATTATCTAATCTATTTAGTTTGTATATAATGTAATCCAACATTAGATCACGAGTACTATCAAGAGTTTTCGATTTTTTAAACCGTTGGTCTATGCAAAGTAGGTAGTTAAAACATGAGGTTAACTCAGAATGGTCGCCAGTTTCACACATAACCTCATATATATCATCACATTTAGCAGTTAATTCAGTGGCACTAAAGTTCATAGTTAAGTTTACTACATGGTTATAATTATTATAAATTTTTAGATGCAATTTCCCAAATATATCAGATTCTTGGTTTTCAAGTGTGTCTATTCTAAGATCTGGGTCTGTTGTTACTTCCAGTTTTTTA